>OY992539.1:126133444-126282308 GCA_963921195.1 Pegoplata infirma | reverse complement strand
AAGAAAAGTCATTAGTTTTTACCTACTTGTGTTGGTTATTTTTTTGTAGACATAAAATTAAAAAAATTATTTATAGAAATAAAAAAACATGTTTGTATCAAGTGTTTTTGGCATGATGGGTAGGGTGTCTGGCCGGAATGTAGTTGATTGCGTGATCGATTTCCCAAAAATTTTATTTTACATTTTTTTTAAATAAAATTCAATAGAAAAATTTTAAAAATAACCTACGAAATCATTAATTTTTAATGTTTTCTTAGGTATTTTTTTTTGAATTTGTTAGTAAAAATAACACAACAATCATTAATTTTTATTGTTTTCGTGGGTTATTTTTTTCGAATTTGTTGGTAAATAAGGTCTTAGGATAGATTCCTAGGATATGTCCTGAAATAAATCCAAGGATAAGTCCTAAGGTAGGTCCTAGGTTAGGTATTAGGATTGGCGTCTGACATAGGTACTAAAGGTGCATGGAAAGGGCCTAGGATAAGTTCCTGGGATAAGTCATTGAATTTGTCGCTGGAATCGGTCCTAATATGGGGCCATGGGATAATTACTGGAATTGGTCATTAGATAGGTTTGTTCCTATTATTGGCCTATTATTGGTCCTAGGATTGTTCCTAGAATAGGTCCTGAGAAAGATCCTAGGATAGGTACTAAGATAAATCCCTGAATAAGGTCCTGGGATAAAATATACCTTTTTTGTAATATATTTTTTAAGATTTGTACTTGTACTAGGATGCCACTGGTGATGGCATCTCCCATAAAGAGTAGCATTCCCTTACTTTTCCATTTTTTTTATTTTGCCATATCGGGATAAAAGGATGTGAATTAAGTCATTTAAAAACTTTATCAAAATATTTTGTTGAAAAATTTGAATGATATTGAAGGATAAAGTTTTGAAAGGACGTAACTTACACTCAAAAAATTATGCCATTAACTGTTTGTAGTTTATTTAAAAAGTTTTTCGTTTAGTCGTTTTTAAAAGAAAAAACATTTGTTTGATGTTCAGTTTTTATTAATGACTACTTCAGTCCTTTGTTTCAAAAATAACACACTAAAAAATAAAGATTTTCATTAACATTTATTTTCTAAAGTCATTTATTTTTGTTCTGTAAGTAAAAACTACTGATTATTCTTTAAATTTTTAATGATTTGTGTAAGTAATTTTTTTTTTTATATTGTTGGTATTTTTTAATGATATATAATTAGTTTTTACCTACACAAGTAGGTTATTTTTTTGTAGAAAAAAAATTCAAAAAATTATTTATAGAAATATAAAAACATATTTGTATCAAGTGGCTTTGGCACGATGGGTAGAGTGTCTGGCCAGAATGTAGTTGATTGCGGGATCGATTCCCCAAAATTTTATTAAAAATTTAAAAAAAAATATTTCAATAGAAAATTGTATAAAATAACCTACGAAATCATTAATTTTTAATGTTTTCGTAGGTTATGTTTTTGTAATTTGTTGGTAAAAATAACAGAACTATCATTAATTTTTAATGTTTTCGTAGGTTATTTTTTCGAATTTGTTGGTAAAAAAGAATGAAAAAACCGTAATTTTTTAATGTTTAATGTTATTTATTTTAGAAAATTTTGCCAACAGTAAAAAATAAATGTTGATGTTTTTTAAACAAATGAATAATTACTGGGATGGTTTTCAATTGTTTATTCATTGGTTTTAAATGTGTTTTTCTTTTGTATTTGCCTACAAAATATTTTGAGTGTAGGTTTGTTCCTATTATTGGTCTATTATTGGTCCTAGGATTGTTCCTAGAATAGGTCCTGAGAAAGATCCTAGGATAGGTACTAAGATAAATCCCTGAAAAAGGTCCTGGGATAAAATATACCTTTTTTGTAATATATTTTTTAAGATTTGTACTTGTACTAGGATGCCACTGGTGATGGCATCTCCCATAAAGAGGAGCATTCCCCTTACTTTTCCAATTTTTTTATTTTGCCATATCGGGATAAAAGGATGTGAATTAAGTCATTTGAAAACTTTATCAAAATATTTTGTTGAAAAATTTGAATGATATTGAAGGATAAAGTTTTGAAAGGACGTAACTTACACTCAAAAAATTATGCCATTAACTGTTTGTAGTTTATTTAAAAAGTTTTTCGTTTAGTCGTTTTTAAAAGAAAAAACATTTGTTTGATGTTCAGTTTTTATTAATGACTACTTCAGTCCTTTGTTTCAAAAATAACACACTAAAAAATAAAGATTTTCATTAACATTTATTTTCTAAAGTCATTTATTTTTGTTCTGTAAGTAACAAATACTGATTATTCTTTTGATTTTTAATGATTTGTGTAAGTAATTTTTTTTTTAAATTGTTGGTATTTTTTAATGAAATATCATTAGTTTTTACCTACACAAGTCAGTTATTTTTTTGTAGAAAAAAAAAATCAAAAAATTATTTATAGAAATATAAAAACATGTTTGTATCAAGTGACTTTGGCACGATGGGTAGAGTGTCTGGCCAGAATGTAGATGATTGCGGGATCGATTCCCCAAAAATTTTATTAAAAATTTAAAAAAAAAATATTTCAATAAAAAATTGTAAAAAATTACCTACGAAATCATTAAATTTTATTGTTTTCGTAGGTTATTTTTTTGAAATTTGTTGGTAAAAATAACAGAACTATCATTAATTTTTAATGTTTTCGTTGGTTATTTTTTTCGAATTTGTTGGTAAAAAACTGTGAAAAAAGTGTGAAAAAAACGTAATTTTTTAATGTTTAATGTTATTTATTTTAGAAAATTTTGTCAACAGTAAAAAATAAATGTTAATGTTTTTAAAACAAATGAATAATTACTGGGATGGTTTTCAATTGTTTATTCACTGGTTTTAAGTGTGTTTTTCATTTGTTTTTGCCTACAAAATATTTTGAGTGTACACACTAAGAAAATAATGCCATTAACTGTTTGTAGGTTATTTTAAAAATTAATCAGTAAAGTTATTTTAAAAGAAAAATCATTCAGCCGTACCATAGAAAAATAAAATATATTTAAAATCAGCTTTTAATTTTATTTCCATACAAATTGTTTTAACATGATAATGTTTTTAGGCTGGGGTCTAATTTTAAAAAAGTTGCAGGACGCCACCTCAGTTTGACTATATAAGCTAACGATTAAACGAAAAAGAAAATAAGAATTATAGTTTTCATTTTATTACAAACGTAAACTTCGACTATAATTTAAAATTAGTTTTGGTAGTGACACCTAGCGGCGCTACGTGTCACTCGATTAACGCAGTATTGCCATACCAAATATCGCATTTCCAATTAGATTTGTTACCATTACCTCAAATTTTTTCCAATAAAAAATTACCACATGGCAATACTAACCAGTATATTTGAAAATCGAATATGTATCTCCAAGCAAGAGAAACATAACAAAATTTAAATCAATATTTGAATAAGCTACGGTGGCCTAGCTGAGGTGAGCCAGACTGGAAAACGGAAGGTCCGGTGATCGAATCCCGTGATTTGTCAACTTTTTTTTTTTTATTTAGTTTTTTTTTTAGCTTGTACATTTCTTTTTGTTAGGGAAAAATTTGTTTGCATTAATTCTTTATACTTTTTTATTTAATTATAAATAAAAAAAAAATTATATATTCAGATTTTTCTAAATTTTCTAGTTGTTTTTCTTTCTAAATTTTGTGATTTTTTCTGAATATATGTATCTGCATTTTTCTGACTTATTTTTTGTATTTTCTGATTTGTTCTACACTCAAAATAATAACTCTGTAAAATACATTGTAAAATGACTGTAATCTCAATTCAACAGATGTTTGACAAAGTTTTCTGTCAAAATACAGATTTAAAGAAAATACTTTGAATTTTTTGTGACAAAAAATAAAGTTTTATCTGTTATATTACTTTTAACCTTGTAATCTTTATTTTACAGATAATTAACAGATATTTCTGCAAAAATACAGATTTTAGCAAAATACTTTGTATTTTTTTTAACCAAAAACTAAGTTTTGTCTGTATTTTAAACATTAATTTAACAGAAAACTTAAAAAAGAAAATTCCAAAATAAACTGCATTTAACTATAGAATTTTTTCTATAAAATTTTGGCTGCATCAAATACATTTTACAAATATATGAAAATTAACAGAGTTTTTCTTTGCTAAATGGTGCTTTATTTAACCAATATTTTACTAGAGACTCTGTAAATTAATAGTTTTTTGTCCAAACCATTTTACAGAGTTTTATACACCCAGAAAAGTTTTGCAGTAACTATTTACGGTTATTCAAAAAGTTTTTAGTTAAAGTCGTTTTAAACGTTTTATCATTTGTTTTTCAAGGAAAATAAAATATTGAATGATTTATACAGTTGTAATAACAATAAACTACAAAAGTTACGGAAAAATATTTTTATCAGTTACATTATTTGTGACTGATTATTCCGTATAATTTTACAGAAGTACGGTTTTTGTAGTTTGTTATTCAAAAAATTTTATTTTTACTTCACAAAATAAAAAAATGTAAACAGTTAAAATAACTGAAATATCGTTCGTTTTTACGGAATGTCTAGTCATTTATTAACGTTTCAAAATAACTGAAAAATTATGTTGTTTCAAATGAAATATAAGTAGTCCGTTGTTTTAAAGGAAAAACGATTGTTTTAAACGATTTTTCAGTTAAATTTACTTACAAAATATTTTGAGTGTACATAGTAAAAACAACAGAGTTTTTTTAACATGATAATGTTTTTAGGCTGGTGTATAATTTTAAAAAAGTTGCAGGACGCCACCTCAGTTTGACTATATAAGCTAACGATTAACAAAAAAGAAAATTGGAATTACTGTTTTCATTTTCTTAAGACCAAAAATTTTTGTAACTTGGGTTTGTAACTTGGATAATAATTCACCTCGTGGGGAATAAAACAAATATTCACCAGCTGGTGAATAAAACGTTACATAATTATATTGCATCAATATTTTTTCTTTCATCAATATTTTTTTTTTTTTCATCAATATTTTTTTTTTCCTCAATATTTTTTTTTTTCATCAATAATTTTTTCATCAATATTTTTTTTTTCCTCAATATTTTTTTTTCCTCAATATTTTTTTTTTTTCCTCAATATTTTTTTTTTTTCCTCAATATTTTTTTTTTTAGCAATATTTTTTTTTTTTTTCAACAATATTTTTTTTTTCATCAATATTTTTTTTCCTCAATATTTTTTTTTTCATCAATATTTTTTTTTTTCCTCAATATTTTTTTTTTTTTCATCAATTTTTTTTTTTCCTCAATATTTTTTTTTCCTTAATATTTTTTTTTTTATCAATATTTTTTATTTCATCAATATTTTTTTTCTCATCAATATTTTTTATTTTTTTCATCAATAATTTTTTTTCCTCAATATTTTTTTTTTTTTTCATCAATATTTTTTTTTCATCAATATTTTTTTTTCAACAATATTTTTTTTTTCATCAATATTTTTTTTTTTTCTCAATATTTTTTTTTTTTTTCATCAATATTTTTTTTTGTCCTCAATATTTTTTTTTTTCAACAATATTTTTTTCCTCAATATTTTTTTTCCCTCAATATTTTTTTTTCTTCAATATTTTTTATTTCATCAATATTTTTTTCTCATCAATATTTTTTTTTTTTTTCATCAATAGTTTTTTTTTCATCAATATTTTTTTTTTCCTCAATATTTTTTTTTATCAATAATTTTTTTTTTCATTAATATTTTTTTTTTGATCATTAATTTTTTTTCATCAAATTTTTTTTCATTATATTTTTCTTCATCAATAATTTTTTTTTTCATTAATATTTTTTTTTTTGATCATTAATTTTTTTTCATTTATTTTTTTATAAATATTTTTTATTTTCATCAATATTTTTATTTTCATCAATATTTTTTTTTTGTTTTTTTTTTCATAAAGATTTTTTTTTCATCACTATTTTTTTTTTCATCAATATTTTTTTTCATCCAAATTTTTTTTTATTAAATTTTTTTTATCGAATTGTTTTGTTCATCAATATTTTTTATCATAAATTTTTTTTCGTCAATTTTTTTTTCATAAATTTTTTGGCAAAAGTGCACTTTACGGAGCACAAAAATTTTTTGGGGGAAACGCGAAATTAAAATTTAAGGGGCTGGGCCCCGGACCCACCTGGAGCCAAAAGAGCCTTAAGGTTTGTGTGGATACTTATAAAAAGTTAATTAAAAAAGAAAAATAAATATAAAGAGGGCTAGGTCCCAGGGGCCTTCTAGGTCCATAAAACCGTCCTGATGGTATTTTTTCAAAAAAAATATAAAATTTTTCTAAATTATTAAAAAGAACATCCAGCCGGTCTTTTGGCCGTGCTCAGGGACTACAAAACCCATAAATTAATTAAGTGGCATCGCAAAATAAAGTTTGTTTTGTGTATCAAGCCTTTTAACCGGTGAATTACTAAATGGGACTGTTGTTTTGCTCCAGGGGGTCTTCCGGAGCCTAGTCCCCTTAAATTTATACGTAACGTATTTTTGTTTTTCAAAATATTCGTGTCCCGTAAGGTGCACTATAGCTAAATTTTTTTCATCAAATATCTTTTTATCATTAAAAACTTTTTTTCCTAAAAAAGTTTTTTTATCGACAAACACAGACAAATAGATTGATGGATATCATCACTAAAATGTCTAAGAAACCTTTACAGATCAATAATATATAAACGTAATGGGGTCCACGAACGATATTTTGATGTGTTTTGCTTGGAATGACAAATTAATACCGCGTTATTTTTTCTAGAAAAATCTTGCTTTAGAAAGATCACCTATTTATACAGCAAAACATTATCATGATTCAATGGTTTGGGCAAGAGTACAAAC
This sequence comes from Pegoplata infirma, assembly GCA_963921195.1. NCBI lineage: Eukaryota > Metazoa > Arthropoda > Insecta > Diptera > Anthomyiidae > Pegoplata > Pegoplata infirma. Next base: position 126,275,478 of record OY992539.1, on the reverse strand, counting down.
TTCGCAGACATTTTTGTTTTTAAAATCGACTTTCAAAAAATGTAAGGGCCATTAATTTTATTATGGATTTTTTTTTTTTTTATATAATAGTTTTGATCACATCACATGATCAATTATTTTTATTTATTCTCTCTATGAGCTAAAACACCTCAATTCAACCGAGGAGTTGACCGCACCCCCTCCAAATTTAATGAAATTTAGTACTGGGGCTTACTTTAATAAAAAAGAGGTTTTTCCAATTTTTCAGGCTTCTGGTCATTCCAGTATTCGAGATATTCGGTCTTGATAATTAACAAAATTGTATATATTTGACAAAAGTGTTTTGAGATAAATAAAGATAACTCGAAGAGTAATAACAATACAGGTCTCAGTCAGGTTGCGAATAATAGGTAATGAGACAGCCTTTACAATGACATTCCCCAAGATTTTTTTTGAAAAAGGTCAAAGTTCATTGGTTTTAACCTTAATTTTTGGAGAGCTATATCTCAAAAAACGATATTTTTAAAATTTTGGAAAAAATATATGTTGTTAAGAATCACCTATACTACTTAAGTTTAAATTTTCAGGATGGAGTCTTCATTGAAACTTTTTATATTAATATAAACATTGTGACAGGAAAGAAAAAGCGGTGTAATTTTCTTTAAAAAAAAAAATATTTTTTTTTCTCTTTGAAATTCTGGTACCAAAATTCATTTTTCTGAATGTTTTTGACGTGCTGAGTCCAAATATGACCTTTGAACTGGCCTTTCGCTATTACTTTTCAAGATATATGCAACTAAATGTTCAAAAAAACACAGCAATAGCGTTTTAGCAGTTTTCACACATTTATTTGCAGATATCTCGAAAACTAATAGCGATAGGCTAGTTCAAAGGTCATATTTGGACTCAGCACGTCAAAAACATTGAGAAAAACGAATTTTGGTACCAGAATTTCAAAGAAAAAAAAATTTTTTTTTTTCTAAGGGAAATTACACCGCTATTTCTTTTCTGTCACAATGTTTCTATTAATATAAAAAGTTCCAATGAAGACTCCATCCTGAAAATTTAAACTTAAGTAGTATAGGTGATTCTTAACAACATATATTTTTTCCAAGATTTTAAAAATATCGTTTTTTGAGATATAGCTCTCCAAAAATTAAGGTTAAAACCAATGACCTTTGACCTTTTTCAAAAAAAATCGTTGGGAACGCCATTTTAAAGGCTGTCTCATTACCTATTATTTGCAACCTGACTGAGACCTGTATTAGTTATCTTTATTTATCTCAGAACAGTTTTGTCAAATATATACGATTTTGCCAATTTTCAAGATCCCATATCTCGGGAAGGAAAACTACCATAAGTCCAAAATTTTGGCACTATGATTTTTTTGTAAGGGCCCAACTATATTCCAAGTTTCATCAAATTCGAAAGGGGTAAGGTCAAAAATGCTACTTTTTTCGGTTGAATTGAGGTGTTTTAACTCCTATTTATTTACAACTCATTTTTAATAAATGCAACCTAACCGAGAACTGGTATCAATGACCGTCGTCTCGTTGTAGCGAAAAAAACCAAGGGTTCTGGTGGGAATCGAACCCACGACCCCCACGTTGAAAGGCTAGCACGCTACAATCTAGCCTACGGGGGCCCCTTTATTATGGATTTCTTAAAACTGAATTTTCTGTTACATTCAATTTGGATAGTAAAAAATTTCTTCTATAGTTTTACTGTTTTTCAATACAAAATAAGTGAATATTCACTAGTTTTTTAATGCTTTGGATAGTCATTAAATTAACATTAAAAATTGACTGTAATATGTTTTTATTTTGAATGAAAAAATAGTGGAATGGTTTTTAAATACAATTTCATTTGTTTTAAGTGAATATTCACTGGAATTTACCTATATAATTTTTTGAGTGCATCGTTTTTCCTGATATGTAAAAATAATAAAATAGGGATATTAGGGGAGATTCACCTCTCTCATTTGCTATCACTAGTGGCATCCTAGCACGAGCATAAATATAATGCAATCCTCTAAAACTTTGAAGTTCTTTTAAAAGGAATTAGTGCATTTTACTACATTTAGTCTCTAGTTTCAAACGTATATTATCGAGTTCGTGCTAAACGACTTTTTTAATTTCTGTCGGACGGTGTTATCAATAAGAAGAACAACAAAAATTTTTTACAATAGATAATAAAAATGTCGTTTTTTGAAAAACATTATTATCTGAAAAAAATTCACTGAGGGGGTGCTTCAGTTATGGCCAATACTGTATTTTCAAAATTTCAAATCGTTGTGTTGGACCAAAATTGTTCCATGGAAAATGTGTACATATTTTTTCTCAAGGAACTCTGCATAACGAAACTTTTGGCACTAATTTTAAAAATAAAAAAAAAATATTTTTTTTTGACCATTTGCACAACGATTTCAAACTTTAAGTGCTGGTTGCGCCCTGAAGATGGTCTCTAAAGTTTTTTTAATTTTTTTTTATGTAACACTGTCCAACAAATTTTGGGTCATCACTTTGACCCTCAATCATATGAAAGAAAATCATCAAATAGACAAAATCACCAAAGGATTTTGCAAAGTCAGTTCTAATTTTTTTTTTATGGCCCACTGAAGTTTTTATTTTTTATTAAAGGTGTTTGGAAAACGTCAAAAAAAAACTATAATTAAAGCACATTTGAGCTTCATAACATAGTTGGTGTGTTTAGTGAAATTGTATGGCGATTCTTTTCTCAGAATATAATAACCTCTTATCTGCCATTTTAAGGGGTCATTTAAGTTCTTTATCAAAAACTAAACAAAGAAGTCTAAGAAATCGTCCGTTTTAATGGTTAAAATGTTCCACAAATATGTTTCTCATAAAATTTGAGTAGGGGTTGTCAAAGGTTTAAATTTTTTACGACATGCGAAAAATTGCCTCCATTTTGCTCTATCAAGCTTAGTTTTCGAGATAACGCCATTTTAAGTTAAAAAAAAATTTCCCCGAGTTATATAAATTTTACTAAAAAAGTGGAAAAAAACTTCCTCAAATCTAAGAAAATCAACTAATTAATAGAAAATTATGTCCTTAAACTAAAGAAAAGGAATATTTCTTAAAAATAAAGATTTTTTTTTTTTATAATAATAATAAAAAAGATTTTTTTCAATATTTGGGGAAAATTTCTTTGGCGGTAAGAATTTCTTCCTTGTATTATGGAATTCCATTTAAGGAAAATAATGGACTATTTAACAGTAAATGAACTAAATTTTTTTCCTTAAAGTTAAGAAAATGTCCCAACGTTAATTTAAATTAAATTTAACTAAATTGTGGGAAAATTTATAAACTATTTTGAAGAAAATTTTTCAAAAGTTTAAATTAATTCTTATTTTTTAGTGTGATGGGAATCGAACCTACGACCCAGGACTCATAGGCTAACACGCTATCAACTAGCCTATTAGGGCGCCTGATTAGAAAAATATTATTTGAACACTTTAACCCTTTAACTGGACGATTTATTAAACTTATGTGCACAGTGTAATCAGCTCTTCAATAAAAAATAAATTCCAAAATTTCCTGATTCCAGGACAAGCTACCAAAGAAACATTTTAAAACACACACAATTCTTTATTAAACGCATTTTTTTTTTTTTAATTTTAAAAAAGAAGAAATCCCCTACAATAACACGGGCGTTTAACAATCAACAGTAGAGTTCTACTTTGTAAGTGGATTTAGAACGAACACAGAAATGATGAAGTAAAAAAGAGCACAAAATGACTAAACACAATCACCGTCTTTTATTATTATTTCGTTTTTTTTTTTGTTTATTTGTTTCATTGTTGAAAAGAAAATAAAAATGTAAACAAAATCTCTAAAATTAAAAATTAAATTTTAATCTCTATTCATATGAATGGGTACAATACGAATACAGAAATAGTACAACACACAATTCACATAGTACTCGTACGACTTACTTTAGTTGGCAACTCACCTTCTAAATAAAGTAAAACACAAACAAGCTAAAAAAAAAAAAAATAATGGATGCGTTTATACAAAAAGAAAAATACACGATTTGGTAAAAAACTATAGGGAATTCTAGACATCAAGTTAAAAATTTCTCAAGTCAGCCTAACTAGACTGCAGCTGGTGAAAAGGCGTTAGAGCAAACAAGTGACAGCACACAGAAAACAAATTTGCAAATTTCCAACTGAAATTTAGTAAAAACAACTAAAAATCGTTTGAAACATTTGCATATAGGTCGTCAGAATTGAATATCGGTAGTCTCAACTAAAATCAGTTGATCCAGCAGACATTTAATTAAAACAATAAAAAAACTATGTTGCCACACCCAAAAAATTGCAGCGACAATTGAATTTTGAGTTGATACAACTAAAAAATTCGATTGGACATTTATTTTTCTGTGTGAGTGTTAAATTCGGCTGGGCTCAATATTTTATAAACTCCAAAATGTTTCGGTGGGGAACACTAACGGACACAATTTCCGTCGAGATTAAAGTTGAAAAGTACATTTATTATAATTTTTTTAATAAAGTAAAAAAATTCAATATTGAAAATAATGTATGACCGGCCCTTAATGCACTAAAAATATTGTAAAACTAGCAAAAAAATGGCTAAAGTTAGCAATTACACTGCGGAACACTAAAAAATAAACAAGAGTTACGACCATCATTTCTATATATTTCGGACATGCTGAATCGAATAGCGTACTCCGTTTTTCGATGTATGGTACGACCATCATTTCTATATATTTCGGACATGTTGAATCTAATGACGTACTCCGTTTTTCGATGTATGGTACAGTTTTCTTGTAAAATGTCATTAAAGATTGGCTGATTTTCAGCTGCTTTTTTAACAAAAAAAATTCCAAAGCTAATGATTTTTAAATTTTATGGCATGGAAAACAAAGATATAACTTGTAGCAATATTTCTAATATAAATTTAAAAATCATTAGCTTTGGATTTTTTATTGTTAAAAAAGCAGCTGAAAATCAGCCAATCTTTAATGACATTTTACAAGAAAACTGTACCATACATCGAAAAACGGAGTACGCCATTCGATTCAGCATGTCCGAAATATATTGAAATGATGGTCGTACCTCTTGTTTTCTAAAATAGTGGTTAGTTTTGTCACGCAGTGTTATTAATTTGATCAAAAAACAGTTTTATTTAGTTAATATTTTTTTTTTTTCTGATTAGTAGTCGATTTAAAATTTGGTGATTATAAGTTCTAAAAATTGTGTAGCCTATTTTTGAGCACCATGTTCTTTAAAGGTAGTAAATAGCAGCATCAACCATTACTTCAGTTGTTGGATGGTTTCTTCGGCCTGATGGTGTCAGGTTATTTTTTAAAATTTGTTGGTAAAAATAACAGAACTATCATTAATTTTTAATGTTTTTGTAGGTTATTTTTTTTTTCGAATTTGTTGGTAAAAATTAATGAAAAAAACTTAATTTTTTAATGTTATTTATTGTAGAAATTGTGTCAACAGTAAAAAATAAGTGTTGATTTTTGTTAAAACAAATGAATTATTACTGGGATGGTTTTCAATTGTTTATTCACTGGTTTTAAATGTGTTTTTCATTAGTAATTGCCTACAAAATATTTTGAGTGTAATACCAAAATATGCAAAAATATGTTCTAACAAATCGATGCCAGATTTCTTAAATTGATATGAAATGGATTACCTAAATTTCAATTTTTTCACAGGAGAAAATATGAAATTGCACTCAAAATATTTTGTAGGCAAAAACAAATGAAAAACACACTTAAAACCCGTGAATAAACAATTGAAAACCATCCCAGTAATTATTCATTTGTTTTAACAAACATCAACATTTATTTTTTACTGTTGACAAAATTTTCTAAAATAAATAACATTAAACATTAAAAAATTACGTTTTTTTCATTCTTTTTTACCAACAAATTCGAAAAAATAACCTACGAAAACATTAAAAATTAATGATAGTTCTGTTATTTTTTACCAAAAAATTTCAAAAAAATAACCTACAAAAACAATAAAAATTAATTATTTCGTAGGTAATTTTTTACAATTTTTTATTGAAATATTTTTTTAAAAATTTTTAATAAAATTTTTTGGAAATCGATCCCGCAATCAACTACATTCTGGCCAGACACTCTACCCATCGTGCCAAAGTCACTTGATACAAACATGTTTTTATATTTCTATAAATAATTTTTTTAATTTTTTTTCTACAAAAAAATAACCTACTTGTGTAGGTAAAAACTAATGATATCTCATTACAAAATACAACAATTTAAAAAAAAAATACTTACACAAATCATTAAAAATTTAAAGAATAATCAGTAGTTTTTACTTACAGATCAAAAATAAATGACTTTAAAAATTAAATGTTAAAGAAAATCTTTATTTTTGAGTGCGTTATTTTTGAAACAAAGGACAGAAGTAGTCATCAATAAAAACTCAACATCAAACAAATGATTTTTCTTTTAAAAACGACTAAACGTAAAATTTTTTAAATAAACTATAAACAGGCAATGACATAATTTTTTGAGTGTATGAGTATCTCTAGGCCAACCAAAAAAAGAAAATGCTTCTTTTTTATTTCAAAAGATAGATCAATTTAGATTAAACACAAATTCTGATCATGAAAACTGAAGAAAATAAGCTACATTTGTTAGAGCTTTTTTGCTTATTTTGGCAATAACTGCTTATTTTTGTTTATTTTTCGTTTATTGGCTTTTTTTGCTTTTTCATCTATTTTTTTGGCTTATTTTTGCTTTTTTACAGATTTTTCTGCTTATTTTTGAATAATAGCTTATTTTATTTTTTTTTTTAAATATTTTAAAGGCAAACAAAAAATATTATTTATATTTTAATTTTTTTTTAAATAAAATTTCGAGGATTAGAAAAAATATATTGAATGTCAATTTAATTAAATTGATTTTTTTCTTATAAAGAAATCCGATGATTTTAATTTATTTTTTTATAAAACACCTAGAATTGTATATCATATAATCCTATAATATTGGACGTTTTTGATGAAAATCCACTAAAGGAAAGAGCTTTTTTTTAAATTTTACTGCTTATTTTGATGTTGTTTTCGTTGTTTTTTAAGAGCTTAAAACGTTGTTTTAAGTGCTTATTTTTGGTTGCCCTAATTATATCCATATATTAATTGTTAATTCTGCGGCTGTAAACCTATGAAAACAAACTTTTTTTACAGGTTTGTTTATAGAGCAGCTTTAGTTTTTTTAGGAATAAATTTTACTGAGAAAAAATAAGTTTTTAATTCTTTTTGGGGCTGCACTATGGTTCCAAATGCATTTTTTTTGGCATAAATTCAAAAAATGAAGCAAGGTCGCTTGGATTAATTCTGGGATGATTTTTATCTCTTAGCGCAATCAAAAATCGATTGTCTCAAAAAAAAAATTTTTTTTTGAAAATTTTTTTTTTTTTAAATTTTTTTTCGAAGTTTTTTTTTTGAATTTTTTTTTTTTTAAATATATTTTTCTTAATTAATTAGCTTTAGGGAAGGTAAAAAAAAATATTAAAAAAATAATTTGAAAACGTGTCACGCAAAAAACAGCAAATTTGGCCGAAATTTGTGCTAAACTTAAATGGAAATTGTGGGAGTTTGCCAAAAAATGCTGGCAAGATGTAAATTTTAATATTAAATATACAATATTGAAAATACTTTCACGTTTAAAGACTCATGCAAGTTCGTGCCCAAACACAACTTTTTGTCCACGAAAGATATATGCTACACTTAGAAAATTATTGCAGTTACTACATGGCGGTCATTTGTGTAGTAAGTAGTAGTTGTTGTTTTCAACTACAATTTCAGTTGTTTTTGCATGAAAAATCTCAAACTGTTTTTTGTAGTCGTTTTAAAAAACAAATACAAAAAATTACTACATTGTAGTAACAGTTGTTTTATGTAGTTGTTTTTAGTCTATAAAAAACTTCCCGAGTAAAAATAAACATATATTACAATATATAACTTGATACAAACATAATAAATTATACATGATTATTAGAGTGGTCCTTATTTTGAAAATTTTGGATTTTTGTTGCTCCTCAAGCCTGGATTTGTTAAACGACCTAAAACTAGTACCCGATAAAATTTTGAGCCAAATCGGTTAACTCTCTGACTACGCTAAAATCGGTCAAAGTTCCGGGTTTTGGGGAAAAAGGCACTAAATTAAAAAAAAATAAATAAATTAAAAATTTTATGAATATGTTTAAAACAAAATATTTTTTGTTTAACATTTGGCCAAACATACTTAGATAAAAAATATAAAGATTTTGTGATATCGGTAACCCATAAAAATTTGGTAACAAAAAAATTTTTGGAATTTGCAAAATTTTTGAAATCTCCAAAATTATATTTTTCAAATTTTCTCAAACAAAATTGCAGTAAACTTACGATATTTTTTTATTAATTTTGTAATGTATTAGTTCGAGTTTAAAATTAAAAAAAAAAATTGATATCCTTTTTTTAAATTATCGTGTAGACCGATTTCAAAACAGCGGATTTCAAGGAAATATATTTTTTGGTGAAAAATTTAATGAATTTATTTCTTAAAAACTCATTTTGTTATATATTAACTAAAACTTAATTTTGTATTACTCCTTTGACCTTTTAATATAAGACAAAAAAATATTAAAATTCAAGGACATTATTAACCCATTAGGATCCGGTGTCTGCACTTCAAAATATGGAAGGTTTGGAGCTTCATGCCAACATTTTGAAGAAATAGAAGATTAATGTAATAAATTACCATAAGATGATTTCTGTATTCTAATAGAATGTGTGAATGTAACTATAAAATTTTGTATATCTAGGACGTTGTTAACCCATGTTTACCGGTAGTCAAAATTATGGCATTTCTAAACCCATGACGAATAAAAACAAAAAAAAAATAAATTTATAATTAAAAAAATATGGTCCAATTAAATTATAAAGGGATATAAATTGATAAAGGATTAAATCTTTAATTTTTTTTTTCAAAATTAACCCTTGAATGCAAAAAAAAAATATTTTTTTTGTTTAGTAAATAAGACGAAACCTGAAAAATAATTTTGTTAAAATACATAAAAGCCATGCAATTATAACATTTTAGAAATTAACCCTTAACTGTATAAAAACAATTCAATTATAAAATTTGGAAAATTAACCCTTAACTGCATTTTAACCTTAATAATATGAATTTTGTACATGCGAAAGATTCTGAAAGATTTATAATATTTATTTTATAGTGCAGTTAAGGGTTAATTTTCAAAATTTTATAATTGGATTGCTTTTATGAAGTTAAGGGTTAATTTTTAAAATGTTATAATTGCATGGCTTTTATGTATTTAAACAAAATTATTTTTCAGGTTTCGTTTTATTTATCAAACAAAAAAAAAAAATTTTTTTTGGCCTTCAAGGGTTAATTTTGAAAAAAATTAAAGATTTAATCCTTTATCAATTTATATATCTTTATAATTAATTTGGACCATATTTTTTTAATTATAAATTTATTTTTTTTTTGGTTTTTATTCGTCATGGGTTTAGAAATGCCATAATTTTGACTACCGGTAAACATGGGTTAACAACGTCCTAGATATACAAAATTTTATAGTTACATTCATACATTCTATTAGAATACAGAAATCATCTTATGGTAATTTATTTCATTAATCTTTTATTTCTTAAAAATGTTGGCATGAAGCTCCAAATCTTCCATATTTTGAAGTGTAGACACCGGATCCTAATGGGTTAATAATGTCCTTGAATTTTAATATTTTTTTGCCTTATATTAAAAGGTCAAAGAAGTAATACAAAATTAAGTTTTAGTTAATATATAACAAAATGAGTTTTTAAGAAATAAATTCATTAAATTTTTCACCAAAAAATATATTTCCTTGAAATCCGCTGTTTTGAAATCGGTCTACACGATAATTTAAAAAAAGGATATCAATTTTTATTTTTTAATTTTAAACTTGAACTAATATATTACATAATTAATAAAAAATATCGTAAGTTTACTGCAATTTTGTTTGAGAAAATTTGAAAAATATAATTTTGGAGATTTCAAAAATTTTGCAAATTCCAAAAATTTTTTTGTTACCAAATTTTTATGGATTACCGATATCACAAAATCTTTATATTTTTTATCTAAGTATGTTTGGCCAAATGTTAAACAAAAAATATTTTGTTTTAAACATATTCATAAAATTTTTAATTTATTTTTTTTTTTTTAATTTAGTGCCTTTTTCCCCAAAACCCGGAACTTTGACCGATTTTAGCGTAGTCAGAGGGTTAACCGATTTGGCTCAAAATTTTATCGGGTACTAGTTTTAGATCGTTTAACAAATCCAGGCTTGAGGAGCAACGAAAATCCAAAATTTTCAAAATAAGGACCACTCTAATGATTATACATCCGTGAGATATTTTCTAAATTCCCGAGTAAAAAAGATATGATATATTCATATATGCTAATATATAATTATTTAAATTTATATATGGTTATGCATGAACATTGATATGGACATATAAGTTTATATATAGCATTTTTCCTTATTTTTTAATATGATAACATACATATTCATTAGGGCGCGCCAAAGTTGTATGGGTAAAAAAAAAATTATGTTAGAGATCGGCACTCCCCCCAAAAATATTCGTTTTTATATCAAAATACACTATGCAAAAAATTATGGCGATCGCTTGAGGGGAAAGGGTGCCTCAAACGCATTATAAATGGAGAAATATGTCAAATTAGTCCATTAGATGAAAAAAAAAAAATTTTTTTTTGTTATTCAATTTCGCCAAAAAAAAATTTTTTGTATTAGGTTTAATAAGAGCTACTTACAAAAAAAAATATAAGCTTTCCACTACATCGCTGACCTATTTTAACTTGCGATACAAAAAAGGGCAGTTATTTTTTGGGGTACCCAAAAGTAACATTTTTACATATTTGAAAATTTTATTAAAAAAAATTTTAAAAATTAAAATCGCTCTCCACCAGTTTTTTATATATATTATAAAGATAAAAAATGTGAAATATTATAAATATCCGTTCGGCAGTTTTTCTTTTATAGCGACTTGAAGTAAGCGGATTTCAAGGAAAATTGATTTTTTGCTGTATTTTCTTTAATTTTGAACTTATTACTATGTTTTAAACGAAATTGACGATATTGGCTTTGCAAGTAATTAAATTTGATCATAAATTTTAGTTAGTTAGTAATTTTTACAGTTTAGCTTTAACCCATGTAAACCCGGGACAATTATGTCCCACTTTGGAAATATTATTCTTTAAGCTATTTTTTTTTATCATAAAATTAGTAAATGGAAATAGTTTTAGCTATTAATCGTGTATGCACTTAAAGAATTTAACCCTTTTTATGAAGTTTTTGTATATTTAATGAAGATTTTCATAAATATGATGAAATATTTTTTGATTGTATCAAACACATTAAGCATTCATGATTTCTTCTACTTTATTTAAAAAAAATAATTTTTTGTTTGGGTTGTTGAAAAAATTTGTTAATGACTAAAGAAAAGCTAATGGATAATTTTTTCTTTTTTTTCTTTAAATTTAGAAAAAATCGACTTCAAAATATTCTAAAATAATTTTCTAAAAAAAAATGTGTATAAATAATTTCATTTTCCAGCGCGACACGCGTATTTCATTTAATATTTGTTCAATCTGCACGCTATTTAACTTAAATTAAAGCTTTATAAATTACATTAATAACATTTTTAAAAATAATACTCACTTCAAAAAAATAACGTTTAATTTTTTTTTAACAACTTGGATCTACTTTAGAAAAGTTTCATTGTATTGTCACCCACCGTATATAAAAATGCACTATAATTTAAAAACATTGTTTTTTCACATGTAGATTTAAATAAACTTGGACTAAAACATTTATTTTTACAGATTAATTTTATTACATTTAATAAAAATATAAAAGCCGGCATACAATGGGGAATATTTGCCCTGTGGGTCATCTTCGACCCGGGTTTACAAGGGTTAATGCTGTCCTGCAAAAATTATTTACCTACTAAAATTTATGATCCAATTAAATCAGGTGCAAAGCCAATTTCGTCAATGTTGTTTAAAACGTAATAATAAGTTCAAAATTAAAGAAAATAGCGCAAAAAATCAATTTTCCTTGAAATCCGCTAACTTCAAGTCGCTATAAAAGAAAAACTGCCGAACGGATATTTATAATATTTCACATTTTTTATCTTTATAATATATATAAAAAACTGGTGGAGAGCAATTTTAATTTTTAAAATTTTTTTTTAATAAAATTTTTCAAAAATGTAAAAATGTTACTTTTGGGTACCCCTAAAAATAACTGCCCTTTTTTGTATCGCAAGTTAAAATGGGTAAGCGATGTAGTGGAGAGCTTATATTTTTTTTGTAAGTAGTTCTTATTAAACCTAATACAATTTTTTTTTTTTTTTTTGCGAAATTGAATAACAACAAAAAAAAAAAAATTTTTTATCTAATGGTCAAATTTGACATATTTCTCCATTTTCAAGGCGTTTGAGGCACCCTTTCCCCTCAAGCGATCGCCATAATTTTTTGCATAGTGTATTTTGATACCAAAACGAATATTTCTAGGGGGAGTGACGGTATAAAATCGAAAGTTGACATTTTTGGCGCACCCTAATATTCATATATATTTACTATATACCGATCTATATGAAATTAGATATGACATGTAAGATCGGGAATTTTTAGATATGACAGATAAAAATATATCTGATTTTATTTATAATTATATCCCGAAAAAAAAATTTCAAAATTTTCTAACAAGGGAAGTATCTCAACCCTTTTGAACCGATTTGCCTGAAACTTAAAATACATATAAATGAGACGATTTTAAGGTTGGGGTGTCTCGGCTTATCGGCCATATCAGTGTTTAAAAATTTCGTTGTCTCCTTATGAAACAATGAGGACCTTCGGGAAAATTTCGATAACTCCCAAACTAACAGAAATATCGTCTAGAGCAAAAATACTTGTCGACTTAAATTTAATAAAGATTATTTTGTATTAATATGGATATCGTAGGTCTATGTCTTCATATAAATACCCTCCAAAATTTGCACATTTTCATGAACAATTTTTTTAGTGAAGCAGTATTTTTACGGAGTTATGCCACCTTTGGTTAGGCATTAAAAAATCCTTTCTTCTCATATGGAAACATCATATAGTTTCTTTGAAAGAAATCGCTAAAAAAAGCCAAAAAAACGATTTTTTCGTCAATTTTTGACCCATTTTTTGAACTCCTATGTCCCCGATATGGCCGATAAGCCGAGACACCCCAACCTTAAAATGGTCTCATTTAAATATATTTTAAGTTTCAGGCAAATCGGTTCATAAGGGTTGAGATACTTTCCTTGTACGTCTCGGACAATTAAAAAAAATTAAAAAATTTTCAAGTCCTAAAAAATTTTATGAAAATTTTCCAAAGTCCCGGACACAAAATTTGTTGGCAATTTTTTTTTGGAGTAAAAAAAATCATTGAAAATGTTTTTAGGAAAAATTTTATGTTTTTAAAAAATTTTTAATTTCCGAAAAAATGTTTTTAAATTTTCTAAGACACAAACATTTTTTGGAATTTTTAAATCCCATAAAAATGATTTTAGAAAACAAAATTTACAAATTTTTAATAAAAAAAAATCCGAAGAATGCAATAAAAACTCTTCTAATTGATAATGTATCCAATCTGATAAAATAGTTTCTAATTTCACGTTAAAAATTCCAAAAAATGTTACCAGATTTCATCTAATTATATAAAAATGTATCTAATTTTAACAGATAAGATATGATGTAATACAATTAGATAGACCCATTTTTGGGATCAAACTTAATCAAATTTGATATTATTTGATCAAAAATAATAGAATTTGATATAATCGTATAATATTCGATCCGCCAATTTTCGGATCAAAATAAATATGGATTTACATAAAAGCATATCTGTTCATATATAATTAAATATTGCGTCATATAACATTTTTTTACTCGGGCACCCAAAATTTTATATGGTGCCATATAAAAAGATATCGAATCATGTGTTTCTCCACATACAATATATAAAGCTTTATTAAATTAGATATTGCATATAATATTTTATATGACTCCATGAATGACCTCATACAAGATTAGATAAATAAATATATGACATACAACTCCATGTCTGACCTCATACAAAATGAGATATACATATATGTATGGTGCCGAATCGGGGAAAAAGTTTTCTAAGTCTCGAGAAAATTTTTTAAAATTTCCAGACACAAATAATTTTTGCGTTTTGGAGTTAAGAATTTCATTAAAAATAATTTAGACAAAAAAAAAATTTTTGCCAAATTTTAAAAAATTTTGCAAATCCTGAAAAAGTTTTGTAGAACTTTCTAAATCCTGGATAAAAAATATTTTTGGTACATTTTTTGCGTTTTGAAGTAAACATTTATTAACAAAGTTTTAAGATTTTTTTTTTTTTTTTAAATTTCTAAGTCCCGGACACAATTTTTTTTTTTGCATTTTTCGAACAAAGTTTTAAGATTTTTTTTTTTTTTTTAAATTTCTAAGTCCCGGACACAATTTTTTTTTTGCATTTTTCGAAAAAACTTGGGATAAATTTGAAAATTATGAGATAAAAAAAATATTTTCTGCTACACATTTGATCTTATGATATAAAATTATATACAATTATATCAAATTAGATAAACCCAATATTCGGATCAAAAACGATCCTATTTAATCTAATATAACAAATTTTAAGCTATTTTTATCCACCAATTTCATCATCTTATTTTATCCAAATACGTGTTAGGCCATATTAAATTATATATGGCTCAATTTCAAATTATATATGGACCTGTATATTTATTTTTAGTCGGGCAGGGATAATTTTATTGAGAATAAAATATTTTTTTCATGTTGTATAACTTCAAAAAGTTAGATCCTTATATTTTTTTTTATCTTGCCTTTATCCTAAAAAAATAAATATTTAAAACTTTTTAAACATAGTGTATAGAGCTCTTAATGCTTTTTGTATCTTTAAACTGAATATGTGAAGAACCTTAAGATTGTTTTTTTTTTGTTTGTAAATTCTTTTGTATTTGTTGTTATTGCATTGATATTTTGATGTTGGCCATAACTATGTATAACACCACATTTCATTCATAGCCGTTCGTCTGCCTTTTCATCATCAAGATAAAATTGCTCTTAACATATAATCCTTATAGAATCTTTTACGCTGGTTATTCATATTTATTTTTAGTCTGCTTTTACTTACTGCCTTAAATCTACAATTTAAGAGTACATGCCGTCATACCACCACAACCACCACCACTACTACCATTCCAATTCCGCCATCGTCATCAGTCAACACTCTGCCAACATTGCTGAAATAATTTCACTGAAATCCTTATGAATTGCTTATGGCAATTTTGCCCTTCTTCTTTTGTATAACTTGAATACAAGGAAATTTTGTTTAGTATAATAAACAGAAAGGACTTTACTCATGAATGTAAACTGGCGTTAGTGACGACCACAAAAGTTGTTTGTATTTTGAAAACCTTTTCACATTTTTATTAAAGCTTGTTAAGTTATAGGAAGTATATGTGTACTTACCCGACGAAAAAAAAAAAACATACAGGTCCATTAGGGCGTTTCATCAAAAAACGTTTTTTTTGTTTTTGGATTTTTGCAACTCTTGAAGCGGAATATGAATTCTTATGGCCTAAAAGATTTTTGAGATTTTTGGAGGTCGGGAGCAACTTGCTCAAATCGATTTTATCCAAAAAAAGAGGTTACGAAATATAATTTATTTTTTTATTTTTTTTCTCTGGTGCCTTTTTTACAAAACTGGATAAATATTGCTAGACTCCTAAAAAAAATATTCTCGGTCAAAATTATAACTGAAAGGGTCGCTAAGATGACCTTAAACATAAAAATTCAGAATTTCCCGTGTCCCAAACTCAATAGCTTCAGAATTATGCAATGTATGAACGTGATGTTGAATCCGTTAGATAGGTGTTTAAAACATTTTTCATTTAAAGCCAATTCGACAATTGTCACTTTAGTAGAAATGTTAAAAAATATATATATATATATTCCCGTCGTTCCTATAAGGACCATAGGGCCTCAACAAATGTTCTCCATTCGGATCTATCCATCGCAATAGTTTTTACTTCATTCCACGTTCTTTGCAATTTTCTGGCTTCGTTTTGGATTTGCCTCCGCCATGTGTGAGCTGGTCGACCCTGTCTGCGGCTTCCCTGCGGGTTCCCTCCAATAGCATTTCTAGCGATATTTGATGGTTCTTTGCGGATGGTGTGTCCAATCCAATTCCACTTTCTTCTCCGAATTTCTGTAGATATTGGTGTTTGGTGTGTTTCGTTCCACAGGTTTTGATTTGAAATGGTCTGTGGCCAAAAAATTCTTAGAATTCTGCGAAGACACCTATTTACGAACACTTGAAGTGATTGGATGTCCTTAACACTTGCATTCCGGGACTCACAGCCATACAGCAGTGTAGATTTAACGTTGGAATTGAAAATATTTATTTTAACACGGCGGGAAATCGCAGACGATTTCCATACTCTGCTGAGCTGTCAAAATGATTGGGTAGCTTTTTTTATTCGGCTAGAGATGTCTGCACTGGAGCCGCCGGTATTGGTTAAGTAGGCGCCAAGATAGCAGAATGAATCTACCTCCTCCAGAACTTCATTATTTATCAGAAAGGGATTTGTGATTTCAGAACGAATTCTCATAACCTTTGTTTTATTGATGTTAATTTTTAGTCCGGCTTTCGCTGATATTTCTGATAACTTTTGTAACTTAATAGAAATGTCGGTGTAACTGTGGGATAGAAGGCATATGTCATCTGCATACTCGAGGTCCTCCAATTGTTCTTGGAGTCCCCATAAAATTCAGCGATTTTCCACCATGGCGTTACTCATGACAATATCTAGCATGATATTAAAGAGTAATGGTGACATAACGCACCTTTGGCGGACTCCTGTACCAATCTCGATTTTTCGGGAGAGTGTACCATCATGTAAAATGCGGCAGCTTGACCCCGCGTATAGACTCTTTATTAGCTGAATCAATTTCCCTGGTACTCTTTTACATTCAAGTGCCTTCCATATAACGTTATGAGCAAGAATGTCGAATGCCTTCTCAAAGTCAATAAACACTAGATACAGAGGAGACCTAAATTCAACAGATTGTTCCCCGATTATCCTTAGTGCATTTATGTGGTCAATACATGACATATTCGGACGAAAGCCAGCTTGTTGTTTTCTTAGTGTTGGCATTAAATTTTCTGAAATTCTCTTAGTTATAATGTGAGCTAACACTTTGTTGACCATGCTGAGTAATGTGATCCCTCGCCAGTTGTTCCTATTCGTTAAATCCCCTTATTTTGGTATTTTAATTATAATACCTTCCTTAAGCTCTTCAGGTATTATTTCTGATTGCCAGATTTCTTCAATAATTGGTAAAATAAGTTCAGCACTAGTTAAAGGATTTGCCTTAAGGAGCTCTTGGGAGATGTTGTCACTTCCAGGGCTTTTGTTGCTTTTTAACGATTTAATGGCATCTGCGATCTCGGTGATTAGGGGAGTAGTGGTACTGATATCTAATTGTGTATCGTGGGATGGGCAATTACAGATTGTTAGATCATTTTGTGGCCGTGATGAAAACATATCAGAGTAATGTTCAGCCCAGAGTTCAAGCTGTTCATCCTTAGAAGTAATAAGTATAGCTGAGTTGTCCTTAATAAGCTTTTTTGAGACTGAAGTAGATGTGTGTGTCAGTTTTTTGACAAGTCTATATAAGTCGCTGCTACGGTTGGTTTCAGCAGCAGCTTGAGTTTCTGTAGCAATACTATCTGTCCAAGCGCGTTTGTCCCTACGAGCACTGCGCTTTACTTCACGATCTAAGGCAGTATGCTGCATTCGTAGGGTTACTTTGGCGCTGCGCGTTTTTGCGTTATTAAGTTCGGCTTTGAGTTTTTTTCTTTCTTTGACTATTTCCCATGTTTCATCAGATATCCAATCCTTACGTTTCTGCTCTTTAAAACCAATATGTTCCGATGCAGCATCTTTGATTATGTTTTTTACATTTTTCCAATATTTACGTTGATTAGACACTGACGTCAGTGATTCGTTTAGCGCTTGTATATAATTCGTTGCGACCGAGGGGATTTTCAGTCTTTTAACATCGTATTTTCTTGCCACAGATAAAGTTTTCTGTCTAATTGCTGCTATCTTAATGCGGACAGTCGCTACAAGTAAATGATGACCACTAGCTATGTCGGCGCCTCTTTTGTTTCGGACGTCTAATAATGAGCCACGCCATTTTCCGGAGATGGCGATGTGGTCTATTTGGTTCTCCGTTGTGTGATCCGAGAATACCCACGTTACCTTGTGTATCGGTTTGTGGGGAAAAAGGGTACCACCAATAACTAAATTGTTAGCTGCACACAATGTTAAAAATGGGATGTTAAAAAATGGGAAACACTAATTTTCTCCCCCATTTTATCGAAAACTGTAGGGGTGAACCAGGTAGTTTTTTTTTGTAAACTTTAAATAATAAATTTTAAAGACTTTTTCTCGATTGTAATTAGTGTTTCCAAGCCGGTTAAACAACAAAAGGGTTTTCCGATTAGAAAACACAAATTGCAATCAAAAAAACTTCTTTTAGTTTATTATTTTAACTTAAAACAAAAAAATACTAATGGATCCCCTTCGATTTTCGATAAAATAGGATATAAAATCAGTTTGTCTTAGTTTTTTAATATTTCTACTCAAGCGACATGCCAGTAGAAATTTTGCTGAACTGGCAGCCGCTTTTGGAAAGGAAACTCGAGTCAAAGAGCGTATCTAAACCTGCGGAATTCATGCATGATTCTCTAAGGCGATGTCACACTTTAGAGCGCTAGTTGAATGCACCGAAAAAGCGCTGTTAAGATGCACTTAAAATGAATTCATGTATCTTTTTAGATCTGATTTAAACAGAATAAAGATGAATACATTTCCCTATTTCTGAAATACAATTGGTTATTTTGTAGTATTGTTAAAAAGATAAAACATTTTCATGCCAAAAAAAGTTTAAAGTCCTGACTACACCATTTCCAATTTTTTTTTTCAGAAAACACAAATTACACTGTGCTACAGTGAAAAAATACTTCTGATGTGACATAGTATAGGTTGTTGGTCTTGTCGAGTGGGTCACAAAAATGCCCATTAAACTTGCCAGACACCCTCAAATTTTAGAGTTATTGTCAAAAAAACGTTTTTTTTTGTGACTTTTCTCACTAAACCTTGTGTATTCAGAATATTTTCAACCGATTTAAAATTTTTTAACTGTTTTAGATAGAACAAGGATAGGGCTTTACATGTGTGTGAATTGGTCCATACATACAAGAAATATATCTATTGATTTTTTCTATAAAATCGAATTTTTTTGTTATTTTTTGAACATTTTTCGAGTTTATCGATTTTTTTCTGCTATAGTTCGTTTAACAACCTTTATAGTTATAAACGTATTTTTAAAGAAAATTTAATTTTGAATACGATAAGCTTTATCCTAAAAAAATCGGATAATAATTGAGAGAGTTGTCATAATTTTTCTAAAAAAGAAAATTAAGATTTTGCAGGAAATCGCCGTTCAGATAACCTAGGCAAAATAATAAATTTATCATAAATGGTCATGTACAATATTTGTAAAGGTTTTTGGAGCGCTGAATCCAAATCTGGCCTTTAAATTGCTCTATCTCGTCAGGTTTTTGAGATATTTAACATAAATTTATGGGGGTTTACGTGTCAACTGACACCGATCAACTTTTGAAACCGATGTCTTCCGATCGGGATGAAATTTGCACCAAGGTTAGTCCAATTGGATAGTAGTGCAGACACAGTTTTTCAACGATCGGTCAAGAACTCTCTGAGTTAGAGTGGATCGAAATTTGACATTTTGGCCAAAGAGGTGTTGATTCTCATCCAAGTAACTTCTTACCTATTGTTTTTAGCAAAATGTGTCCCAAAGAGTTTAGATAGCTATTTCTTCAGTCTTTCGAAAAAAAATATAAAAAAAATAAAAAAAAATTTTTGATTTTTTTTCTTAAAAATCCAAAACTTTTTTAACTTTTTCCTCAAATTGGGCCCTTTTTTTTTTTTTTTTTTTTTTTGATCCAAAAGAAAGCTTAGGTGATTTCCTTTAAGAGCTGTGGGGTCGCTTAGTGGGATGCGAGTGGGATATCTATGAAAATTTTTTTTTTAACTTTGGAACACAAAAAACGGTTCTTCAATTTGCACTATTAGGCGTGGGATAGCTAACCAGTTTTCGATTTCGATCCGCGATACCCTCTAATTTTTTTATGTTCGAAAAAGAAAGCACGAGCCAAAAAATGGGGGCGGTGGGGAGGGGCCATATGGCCCCTCATTGCGGTCAAAGTTATTCGTAAAGAGGTAAAAATTCTCAAAAAGCCCCAAAACTCCCCTAGAAACGCCCCTGGAGGGGTACAATGTGAGACCGACCTCCAATAATTTTCTGCCCCCAACATTTTTCTTGAACATACCTTACCCCTATTTCCACTTCCTAAGGGGGCTCCCATACAAAAAATTTTTAAAAAATTTGATCCTACCATTCTAACTTACCCTAAAGTGCCCCTAGTGGGGCCAATTGTATGACCGGCCTCCATTATTTTATTAATTCCAAAATTTTTTACAAACATACCTACAATGTATCTTAAACCCTTAAGGTGGTCCCCATACATTTCTTTTATTTTTTATAAATTTGTTATATTAAACCACCCTACCGTGCCTTCTATTTAGTTACCAACATTTTGTCCGAACATCATAACACCCTATCTCCACTCCCTAACGGGCTCCCATACATTATAAAAACATGTATTTTTAAAAACTAATAAAAAAATAAAAAGAAATGTATGGGACCCCCTTAAGAGTTGAAAATAAAGGGTAGGTATATTCTGAGAAAATGTGGGAGTTGAAAAAATAGTGGGGGTCGGTCATACATTTTACTTCTCTAGGGGAAGCCTATGGACAGTTAGAGCGGTAGGAGTAAATTTTATAAAAATGTCATTTTGTATGGGAGCCCCCTCAGGAAGTGGAAATAGAGGTAAGGTATATTCAAGAAAAATGTTGGGGGCAGAAAATTAATAGAGGTCGGTCTCACATTGCACCCCTCCGTGGGCAGTTCTAGGGCAGTTTTGGGGCTTCGAAATCGAAAATCGAAAACTGGTTAGCTATCCCACGCCTAATAATGCAAATTGAAGAACCGTTTTTTGTGTTCCAAAGTTAAAAAAAAAAAAATTTTCATAGATATCCCACTCGCATCCCACTAAGCGACCCCACAGCTCTTAAAGGAAATCACCTAAGCTTTCTTTTGGATCAAAAAAAAAAGGGGCCCAATTTGAGGAAAAAGTCAAAAAAGTTTTGAATTTTTAAGAAAAAAAATCAAAAAAAAATTTTTTTTATTTTTTTTATATTTTTTTTCGAAAGACTGAAGAAATAGCTTTCTAAACTCTTTGGGACGCAGTTTGCTAAAAACAATAGGTAAGAACTTACATGGATGAGAATCAACACCTCTTTGGCCAAAATGTCAAATTTCGACCCCCTCTAACTCAGAGAGTTCTTGACCGATCTCGTTGAAAAATTGTGTCTGAACTACTATCCAATAGGACTAACCTTGGTGCAAATTTCATCCCGATCGGAAGACATCGGTTTCAAAAGTTGTGTCAGTTGACACGAAAACCCCCTTATATATCAAAAACTTTATAAGATAGCACAATTTCAAGGTCAAATTCGAATTTAGGAGGTCAAAGACCTTTAAAATAATGATACGCGACCTCTCAGTATTTTCGTTTATTTTTTTATTTTTTTTGCCTGGGTTATCCGCACGGCAATTTCATGCAATATATTAATTTTCTTTTTTAGAAAAATTATCACAACTCTGTCAATTGTTATCCGATTTTTTCGACATAAAGCTCATCGTATTCACAATTAAATTTTCTTTAAGAATACGTTTATAAATATAAAGGTTGTTGAACAAACTATAGCAGGAAAAAATCGATAAACTAAAAAAATTTCCAAAAAATATCAAAAAAATTAGATATTGTTGAAAAAATCAATACATATCTTTCTTATATGTATCGATCAATTCACACACGTAAAAATCCCTATCCTTCTTCTACCCAAAACAGTTGAAAAATTGAAAATCGGTTGAAATATGTTTAAGTTACACGTGGTTTAGTGAGAAAAGTAAAAAAAAAAAGTTTTTTGACATTAATTTTAAAATTTGAGGGCGTCTGGCAAGTTTGATGGGCATTTTTGTGATTTTATTGGCGAGACCTACAACCTTAACTACCTCATTTAAAAAGTATATTCGATTTTGTGTTTTTTGTAGCACAGTGTTATTTTTCCGAAATTTCCATTTATATTTTAGAAATTTCTATTTTTATATCTTTATTTAATTAATGATGGAAATGTATATGAATTTTCTGGAAAGAGCTTAGAACATTTTGAAATACAAAAATACATGTTTTTTTTTGTAATTAAAATAAAATCTTCTTAATAGCAATTATAAAATTTTTAAATCCAAATTAGAGATTGGCGCGTGAGTAACTTTTGATTCACACTCACTCACGCTCACGACAATAATTTTCAAATCACGCACACTCACTCACAAGCTTTATTATTCTACTCACACTGACTCACAATCACGTGAGTAAATTTAAGACAACTCACACTCACGTGCAGTCACACAAGCTTTACTCACACTCACGTTGACTCACACTCACAAAATTATTAAATCTAACAAAATTCTTAGCAAAATTTTTAGTTTGACAAATTTTCCAAAATTTTCTTGCTTATTTCGAGAAAAAGAAAGTTTTTCCAAAATTTACAAAAAACTTTGTAAACTTACAAGAAAATTTGCTGATTTTGAATCCACAATTTTTTTGGTAAAGTTAGCAAAAATGTTTTGCCAAAAATTAGTTAACTGAAAAATTTTTTTTTTTCAACTTACAATTAGTTCATTTGGAGGACGCCATTGAGGACCCTATTGGGTTCGGAGACCCCATTGAGAACCCCATTGGGTAGGGAACCCAACCCATCGGGGTCTTGGCCAACTCCTAGTTGGGTTCCTTAAAAATCGTCGTAGTTTTTTATCCAAAATTTGGGTCCGTTTCGTTCTACCTTGCTTAGTTTTTGAGATACGTTATTTAAGGGGACCACTGGGGTTTTGAGAATTAAAAAACTCGATAACTTCAAAAATATTACTCGATTTTAGACCTTTTGTTGTGTCGGCAATATTTACCGAGATATGAGCATTTTTAAATTTTTGGGAATGCAAACTTTTTTGGATCCAAAGTTAGGACCCATTAGGGTCCACACATGTGAAGAGAACCGGCGATACTACCCAGCAAAATTTTCCGTTGCAAAGAACTAATTGTGGAACATCTTATACTTCCCAAGAACCTGTTCTAATTCTTGTGCTACACCGATTCTTTTTACAAAGGGATTGTCCCAAAAGCAACAGGTGTTTGTAAGCAAAATTAGAACATATTTTTGTTCCTTGGAATCGGTTCTAGAAGTAAAATTTAGAACAGAAATGAGAATTAAAGAAATATTTTGAATTGCATTAATTTATTAAGCAAAGATTCGGTCAACTGTTGACGAGTGTGGACGTGTTTTATTTTAACTCCGTGCTATAAATTGAATTACTAAAATTGTTCGTAATAAGTTTGTTCGGAATAGGTATTTTTGTGATGTTTTCATTACCACATCAAGGAAAATGAAAATATGGACACAAATGATACCGATTTAGTTCGAGGCTCTGCATCACCGACTGGTGCTGGTCCTAGCACTGGTCTTAGGGTTGCAACCTTGAAGTCCGGCCTTGATTATGGTAGGGGTGCTCAGCCTTATATTGGTAGTAAAAAGAAAAAGAAACTTAAGCCATCAAAGGTCAGGCACTACCAGAGAAGGCTTTGTTTGAAAATAATTAACAGACTAAGCCAACTCGATGGAACGAAGCTCTCCGAACGTGAGAGGGCGTCGCTATCATGGGCGAAAGGAGTCATTGAAGAACAGGACAAACTTTCGGCAATGCGCGCATCTGACTGGTAAAAGGTTGCGCTCGCCCGACGAGAAACCTTTACCTAAGAGATCTAAGGTGACTGGCAACTTCTGGACTCAGTCTTTTAGTGAAGTGGTGAAAGGTAACTTCGTTAGGGCTGTGATAAACAGGCAAAATGGGGATTGTAGTATTCCAAGGGACAAGTGGAGTTTAGTTGAAACTAAACTAAATGAAATCTACTATAGGCTCCTTGAGAGTATGCCTGATTTTCTCCCTACTACTGTCAACGCAGGTTGGTATCAGGGGCGAGTAAAACTCGTTGCTTTTGGGAACGAAAGATCCGCAGCCGTGTTTAAGGTTGCCATTAGCCAAGTGGGAGAGTTATGGCCTGGAGCCAGACTGGACGTTGTGGAAAAACATGATATCCCCTCGCAACCCAGAGCTCATGCATGGATCCCAATGGCTACAAGTGACACTGCGGTGATTCTAAAGATGATAAAAGTCTGCAATCCTGACCTTCCAACTCAGAATTGGCAAATTGCCAGATTGGGTGAGATGGAGGTCGCTCGTCGTCAATCAGTGGTCTTGGTTAATGAGGAATAGCTTCCGCTTTTAGCCAGGACTGACGGCATTATTAGATTTGGCTTCTTTCATATAAGAGTCAAGGTCTACAAGGGCGACCAGAAGCCTATTTTGGACGCAGCCAAGCCAGTGGCGGAGTCGGCTGGGGAGGAGAATATGGATAAGGTTGATATTCAGCTGACCGATTCTAGGCTGATGGGAGATGCATCTGGCATTTTCGAAACCGAATCTGGTAACGAATGCGACCTCTGTGATGGCGCGGAGGATAAAGCTGATGCCACGATGGGTGACATTCAGGACGAGGCCCATGCAGTGAGGAATTCGGAGAGTTCTGTTGCCACTGATTCAGAACAGATGGGACACACATCTGGCTTATTCGAAACCGAATCTGGGGACGAATGCGACCTCTATGATAACACGGAGGATGAAGCCAATAACAAGGTAGTGGAAAGGATGGTGGAAAAAAGCAAGATGTTGCGGTTCCTACAAATAAACCTCCATCACTGTAAGGCAGCCTCAGTTGCACCCTTGCTGCGCCTGACGACAGCAGCAGTTGACTTGGTTTTTATCCAAGGGCCCTGGGTGCGGGGTGGCAGGGTTTGCGGATTGAAGACCCCTGGGTTTAAGTAGATGGTTGCTAAAGGTGAGGGCTCACCAAGAGCCTGCATCTTGGCGAAAAATGGCTTAAATATATTCTTTTTATCAACTTTTAGTGATATGGTTGTTACAGCGGCTAGCTTAGAGCTTCATGGGAAGTCTATATGGCTCGCCTCTGCATATTTTCCTAATCCGGGGCCAATACCCCCGGAGAAGGTTGTCGGTCTAAATCGGGAGTATGAATCTAGGGGAAACCAGTTAGTAGTGTGTTGTGATGCTAATGCACATCATTCGATATGGGGAAGTACAGACACAAATGATAAAGGCGAATCACTTTTGGAGTTTTTGTTAAGCACTTACCTGTATATTTGTAACAAGGGTAGTGAACCAACTTTCGTTACAAGTACGCGGCAAGAGGTTCTTGACGTAACACTTGTATCAGATACATTGTCTGATAGAATTGATGACTGTAGAGTTTTGGAAGAGCATTCTTTCTCAGATCATCGCTACATTGAGTTTTTACTCAGGGAACTTCCCCGGTTGCGACAGTCTCTAGAAATCTGAGGAGAACAAACTGGGTGAAATATAGGGAGACTTTTTCTTTGCTTTTGGATGAAGTACCCTTATCTGAACCGCATAGTTAGGCGGAAATTGACTGTCTGGTTGACCATATAACAAATGTTTGTAATAGGTGCCTGGATGCGTCTTGCCCTTCTGCAAAGCCTAGAGGGGAAAAAAAGCCACTTTGGTGGTAAAATGAGTTGCAGACGAGCAGAGATTCCTGCATAAGGCTCTTTAATAAGGCTAAATTTTCAAGAGCGGACGAGGACTGGTCTGCATACAGGCTGCAACTTAAGAGTTATAAAAAGATGATCAGAATTGCAAAATGTGATTCTTGGAAAAACTTTTGTGGAAACATAGAAGACGTTTCTGAGGCATCCAGGCTGCGCAAGGTTCTGGCTTCTTCTCCTTGCACCCTGGGATACCTGAAAGATCCCAATGGGGTGTGGTCTTCCTCCAGTGGAGAGTCGCTGGATCTCCTTTTAAACACGCATTTTCCGGGCAATTCCATGACGCCGTTTCAAGCTTAGGAACGTTCTGACGCCCAAGCATCTGAAATTGCTTCGGAAATAATAAATATGCCAACATTAATCTGGGCGATAAAAAGCTTCAGGCCCTATAAATCCCCGGGACCTGATGGTATAATCCCGGCTGAGATGCAGCAAGTGTCGGACTATATTGCCCCGTTGCTGTATAATCTATACACAGCATGCATCAACTGGTCGTATATTACTTTGAATTGGAGGGATACCAGGGCCGTCTTTATCCCGAAGGCTGGGAAAAGTTCCCACACAGCTCCGAAGGATTTCAGACCAATTAGTCTGTCTTCTTTTTTGTTAAAGACAATGGAACGAATGATAGACTCATATTTGCGTAGAGTGATTGACCCGAGGTTGCTTTCGACAAAGCAACATGCATACAGCAAGGGTAGATCAACGGAAACAGCTCTTCATGAGCTCGTTGGTAGCATTGAGAGATCGCTTTCGGTAAAGGAGTACACTATGGTGACCTTTCTTGATATTGAGGGGGCTTTTAATAATGTCATCCCAGAATCGATAATTTTGGCATTGTCTTGTCTGGGAGTAAAGCGTGAGATCGTTTTAATGGTGAAAAACCTACTTGCCAATAGACGTATAACGTCTGGATTGGGAGCGTCCGTCATATCCCGATTTGTCAATAGGGGCACACCACAAGGAGGTGTTCTTTCGCCGCTTCTTTGGAACCTGGCACTGAATTCAATGATGCTATCTCAAGAAGCACGTGGTTGTCATGTTGTCGCATATGCTGACGATGTCGCGATAGCGGTAAAGGGGAAGCATCTGCCAACATTGAGGGACATACTTCAGGGTTCTCTGAAAGATCTGTCTAAATGGGCAAGAGACTATGGTCTAGGAGTTAATCCAAGTAAAACAGAGTTTGTTTTGTTTACAAGGAAAAATAAGATTCCTGCTTTTGATCCTATTTCTCTGGACGGCACTGAAATCACCTTCTCAGATGGAGCCAAGTATCTTGGAGTATTTCTAGATAGGAAGTTGAATTTCAGGCGTAATATTGAGGAACGGGTGAGCAAAGCAACGATTGCTTTATATTCCTGTAAAAGGGCCATTGGAAAACGATGGGTTTTAGCCCTCAAGTCGTTCATTGGATCTATACAGCAATGGTGCGTCCAATTTTGCTGTATGGAATCATTGTCTGGTGGCCTGCTTTAGAAACAAAAGTGAACTGTGTCTTTATCACGAAGGTACAGAGAATGGCGTCGATGTGCATCACTGGTGCTCTTCGTACTACACCTACGGCTGCATTAGAAATCCTCCTTCACCTGATACCATTGGACATATTGGGTAGGCAGTATGCGGCTGCGTCGGCAATTCGACTTAATAGCACGCTGCAATGGAGGAGCAGCGATTGTGGCCATAGCGCGATCTTGAAGAAGATAACAATACCACAAAATGTGGACTGTGCTCCCTCTTTGAGCCTCTTTGAGCCTCTTTGAGCGCCACTTTACCACTCCAGGGAGTCTTGAATGGGGGACATTCCGGGTAGTGGAGCCACCATATATTTTTACCCAGATGGATCGAGGCTGCACGAACGAGTGGGCTTTGGAGTCTATTCGGAAGAGCTTGGATTGAGCCTGGCTCGAAGATTGCCAGATCATTGCAGTGTTTACCAGGCAGAGATGCTGGCAATAAAAGAAGTGGCTGACTGGTTGAGCTGCAATGTCTTGTCTACAACCGCAGTCAACATCTATACTGACAGTCAAGCCGCGGTCAAGTCCCTGGATTCAATGTTTCTGAAAACAAAATCTGCCCTTAACTGCCGCACGTCTTTAAATGAGATGGCCAAGCAGTTTAACATACGACTCATATGGGTCCCAGGGCACAGAGACATTCTAGGGAATTGCAAAGCCGATGAGCTTGCAAGACTAGGAACTACCTTACAGGTTCCAACAGAATTGGAATGTGTTGGTATGCCTCTAGAAACTTGCAAGCAAAACCTACGGCTTTGTTCTGAGACGGAGACTAATCAAAGATGGGCAAATGGATGGACGTGTGAGACAACCCGATTGATTTGGCCTTCTCTTAATCAGGGGCGCACAAGTGAGCTGATATCGCTTCCAAGAAGAGAGATTTCGACGGTGGTTTCTATAATTACCGGACACTGTCTTATAGGGAAGCACGCAGTGCGGTTAAATGTACCGTCGAATGACTTTTGCCGAAGTTGCATGGAAGAAGAGGAGTTGGAAACTATCGAACACTTTATTTGCCATTGCCCGGCACTTTCTGGTCAGAGACTTGCTTCACTGCATTTTGACACATAATTTTTTTTTTAATTCCTGAGAACCAAAATGTTTTGAAACTTTGATTGCAGAGAACAAGCTTCACAATAATTTTCACTTAACTTGTTCTGAATAATTAAAGTGTAATAGTGCATGGTTACCGAAGAACCTGTTCTAGAACAAGTGTTGTCAGAATCGGTTCTGGAAAAAGTTCCTGGGTTGCTCTGAAAACCCCTTTGACGATTTTGTTTATTTTATGGTCAACTTTCATTTGGTATTGGACACATTGAGGCTTAAGGCGATGACCGAAAATTTGTTGCACAGTATATAAAATAAATTATTTTTATACAATACAATAGGTTTAAAAAAAACGTAAATCATCAAAAACATTTAGAAATCATGTCAACTGGTGCTACCCTTAATTATCCAAACAGATTTTTTGTTATTTGATTTATCTTGGTTTAAGTAAGATAATGTTTAGATTTTCTTACCACAATGACTTTAATTTAAATTGTTTAGGTTTTTTTTTCTGAAATTGTCATCAACATCTTTGTTAAACAGTAAAAACATTAACAGGGTGACAAAGAAATATTTAAACATCACTGTAACAAGTTTCTAAAATCACTAGAAGCACAATATAAAGGATTTGCATGTAAATTTAAAACATAAACAAAAACAAGTAGAAAAGTTAAATTCGACTTTGCCGAATCTATGAATACCCTCCACAATGCATTTTTTTTAAAGGGTAGTACATTTTTTAACGTGAAAAAATTAACAATTTTGATTAGAAATATTTTATTTTGAGTAAAAACTCTTTTTTTGTCATTTAAAAAAAAAAAAAGAAAAATTACTAATTTTTTTTTTTTGAGTGTAAAATTTTTTTCGAGTGTAATGTTTTTTTTCTGTAAAAATATTTCAGAGTGAATGCGCGTACGTATGTAAACAAAATATTGTCATTTTTGTAAAAAAAAAAAATTTTTTTTGTGTAATTTTTTTTTGAGTGTAAATTTTTTTTGAGTGTAAAATTTTTTTGAGTGTAAAATTTTTTTCGAGTGTAATTTTTAAGTTACCAATGCTTTTAAAACTAAACAAGTTTAAAAAGCATTGCTTTAAAATTAACCAAGTTTGAAAAGCATTGTTTAGTTACCACCAATGCTTTTAAAACTTTTTAAAACACGTGGCATTTTAGATGAAACTAATCTGAAATTCGGGGTTTTGCTTATAACTTTTGAACCACTGGACCGATTGAGCTGAAATTTAATACCAAACAGACCCGTGGAACGGCAAAGATTTATGCCATGCTTCAGTAGTCTCATTATTGTCTCTCGAAAGATATCGTGTTTTTTATCTCGCAAATTCGAAAAACACCCTTGCCGAAATTTACTATTTTGCTCATAACTTTTGAACCACTGGACCGCTTTGGCTGGATTGCAATACCAACCTGACCAGGTAAATGACAAACATATATGCCAGACTTCAGTAGCCTCTGTAAAGTCTTTCAAAAGTTAGCGTGTTTTCTACTGACAGACAGACAGACGGACGGACGGACGGACGGACGGACGGACATCGCTAGATCGACTTAAAATCGATCGAGGATCATAAATATATATACTTTATGGGGTCCTAGACCAATATTTCGATGTGTTACAAACGGAATGACAAACTTATATATACCCTCTATCACTAGAGTGGAGGGTATAAAAAAACAAGTGAGAATATTTAATTTAGCTGCGCTCAATATTTTATAACCTGAAAATTGTTTAAAAAAATGGGCAGACATTTTTTTGCATAGGCCTGGGATCTTTAGGGACACATTCTCCTTTCGTGACATATTTCGTCACATTGATTTATTATGATTTCTGCACTATCCACAAAAATGGGAGAACTTCTTCTGACATAAAAATCGAAGATTGATTTAGTTCTTCAAGGGGAAACTCTATTCCCCCTTGATCGATTTTGCCCAAATAAAGAAAATTAAAAAAATAAAAACTGGAACATTTTCAGAATTTTTTTTTCTGAATTATTCATAAATTCTGAATTATTCATAGTAAAAAACAGAAGTGTTTAATAACAGATTTTTTTAATTCAAATTCATTTAAATTTGTTTGAAACTATAAATGTCACCCTGTACACAATATACAACACTTACTAACAAAAACTAATAGTTTTATTACAAAAACATACAACAAATTGTATTCTTAACTTTAATTGCATAACATCCATCAAATACAAATGTTAAAGACATTTTAAGCAACAACACACAATCTTTAACTAATTTTTTGTTTTAACAATATAAATCTAAAAAACATAAAGTAATCAAGTACAAAAGTCTCCAAGGATATATTCGAACTTATGTTTGTGAGTGTATTGCATGTTTGTGAATGTTTATATATTGTTGAATTGTAGAATAGAACTACAAGAATATACGAATAACGACTGACTACAACATAATATATACGGAGTTTAAAATCACTCTTTCATGCACATGCATGCATGCATGTATCTGAAAAAGAATGAATTAAATGTACTATGCAAGTCCTTGTGTATGCATCTTTTTGTATTTTATCACTGACCAAAATATAAAAACGGACTGTACATATCGATAGCGAATATTCAAAACTTGCTATCTGCAGTTTTCTCAAAAATGAGTTTTTGATGGTAACTTCACAGAAAAAAAATGGAGGAAACAAATTTGAGTAATCACTTGTTTAAATTTAAAAACAAAAATTGAGTAATTTTTTTAATTGACACAATTAAAAATTTACTTAAAAACTTTAAAAACAATTTAAGTAAATAATTTAATAAAAATTTTATAAAAATTTAGTTTTTTAAATTCTCGTTTAGTTTATAGTTTTTTGTGTATGTATACATATGAAAGTTTGTTATTGTTTTTATAAAATTTTCCTATGTTTTTGAGACATAAATATGTTTGGTAAAGTTTGAAAAAACAAGTTTTTTTTTATTTTTGCAAAAAATTTAAAACTTTTTAAACTATTAAAAAAAATAAACAGATAAATTTTGATTAAATTTTTAATTGTGTCAATTAAAAAATTACTCAAATTTTTTTTCAAACATTTAATAAATTTTTATTAAAAATTTACTCAATACTATTAAATCGTTTACTGGTGCAAAATTGAGTAATTTTTTACTCAATAGTATTAAAAATTTACTCAAATATTTTTTTTTATTTTTTTCTGTGTTGTTCAGTGATTAAGGTGTCATTTATCATATTAATTTTGTAGTAAAATTTTTTTCTTAAATATTCTTAAACGAGTCTTTGTATTTTTATCCAACAGTATGTGGGTATACTCACTTTGTCATTCCGTTTGTAACGCATACAAATATCGGTCGAGGACCCCATAAAGTAAATATCGTTGGCTGTCCTTCAAGAAGGCCTATGTGCAGTTTTAAAAAATCTCGAAAATTCTCCATGGGGCATTCCAGGCCAAATCACTCACTTTTAGACCCGACGCCCTTCGATTAATTTTTTTTTTATATGTTTTAGTTTAATGCAACTTGCTCTCAAATTTTCAGATTTTTTTACCATGTTGTGTTGAGTAATCAAATTTTCAAAATGGCGATTTTTTCAAAAAAATTTAAAAATTGAAATTTTTAATTAATTTTGATCAGTTAAAATGTAGATATCTTAAAAAAAGTTGGACAACGTTTTGTTAGTATTAAAATGTAGTTTTAGAAAAAAAATATAAAAAAATTATTCGAAGTAATTATCACTTATTTTATGACATTTAAAAATTAAAATCGACTTTTTTAAAAAGTCCAAAACCTTCGATTTTTTTGTAAAAAACTATAAAAATTCTACTCCTAATTACGCAACTTTTAAGACATAATTCGAGATGTAGTTTTTATACCCTCCACTCTAGTGATAGAGGGTATATATAAGTTTGTCGTTCCGTTTGTAACACCTTGAAATATTGGTCTAGGACCCCATAAAGTATAGGCCAAATCACTCACTATTTGGCCTGGAAAGATATGTTTTAGTACTTATTAAATGCAACTTGAACACCAATTTTCAGCCATTTATTCCAAGATGGTGTTGAGTAATCAATTTTTCAAAATGGAGATTTTTAAAAAAAAAATTAAAAATTTTAATTTTCAATTAATTTTGACCAGTAAAAATTATAGATATCTTAAAAAAAGTTGGACAACGTTTTGTTGGTATTTAAATGTAGTTTTAGAAAAAAATATAAACAAATTATTCGAAGTAATTATCTCTTATTTTGTAACGTTTAAAAATTAAAATCAACTTTTTAAAAAAGTGCGAAACCTTCGCTTTTTTTAAAAAAAAAGCATAAAAATTCTTCTCTAAATTACGCAACTTTTAAGCCATAATTCGAGATGTAGCTTTTTATACCCTCCACTCTAGTGATAGAGGGTATATATCCCAGCAAAACTTAGATTACCAAATAAGGTATAAAATAAGGTATAGGATCTCTTATTTTATACATTGCAGCATTGATGATTTTAAAAGGCGATGAGACGCAAAGTAATGCATCCCTTTATTACAAAGAATACCAGTAAGGTATAAAATAAGTCATAAATTTATAACGAAGAATACGAGTAAGGTGTAAAATATATGATATTTTATAGGTTACGAGAAATGAAATAATATAGCATACCAGAAGATAATATATATGGTGTTACGAGTAGCGAAAAAGTAATTTTGTATTAACTTTACTCACGTGATTGTAAGTAAGTGTAAGTAGATAAAATATGCTCGTGAGTGTGTGTCGTTAGAATTTTCCTGTCGTGAGCTCATCTCTAGTTTAAACTTTTGCATTTTTTTATAAAATAATTATTTTTTATGTTATTGTAATGCATTATTTCAAACTTTCAAATAATACATAATGTAACGTAGCAAATTATTAGTAATGCATTATTTTTCACTTGAAAATAATACGTTGTGCAACAAATGTTTGGTAAGACATCATAAAATAATGCTACAAACAAGTTATATACATTACCTGGTAATGTGTTATATAATCACTACCCATTACCAAAGTTTTGCTGGGATGGGGCATTCCATGTCAAATCGGACACTTTCGTGTCTGTCATGACTTTCACATCCACGTGAAAGTGAAACACTTCCGAATATTTTGGTGTCCTGGGTTTCACTTCCGAATTTTTTTTTCGTTTTACTTTCGTGTGCAAAAAGCTAACTGAAAGTAATTAGAATGGACTTTTTCCCCTATAAATATTAACTTAAAAATAAAAAACCCATGTTTAATTTATAATTTGATATATATTCTTTTTATTTTCATTAAAAAATCAACATTTTGTTAAGACTAAATACTTATATGTAAAAATTATTTTAAAAACACTCCATAATTTATCGAAATTTTGTTCGGAAGTTGTGCAAAAACAACAACAAAAGTATACAAATTAAAAAAATCACATATTTCAATAACTACACGTTTTCCCGGCTGAGAAATACTTTCAAAAGAAAGAGCACAAAATTTTATATTTTTTAATGCACAACACTTTTAGTTTAACACACTTAAAATACTTAAAAATTGTAAAAATAAATTAATTATAAAATTTTACAAAATTTAACATGGCTTCTTCTTCTTCTTCAGTGGTGTAGCAATGCTACACCTTGTCCACGAATGGACGAATAAAAAGGTGACCGAGACACGAAGTCTATATGCCACCTTTGTGGGGATAAAGTTTTTGTGGGGTTTTAACACGTGGGAAACTCCGGACACAATACGACCATTGCCCTTACAATGGAAGAGTGAAACGACGCTTCCTTAACACGTGCGTGTGTTTGAGTATGGTTAGACACCGTTGTCTAACGGTACTCGCGGGGAAATAACCAATACTAGCGACCGACAAACACAAACACGTTTCTAAATTTATAAAATAATTTCAGCGACGAATAGATGCTTCTCCGACGCGATCTCGATTAAGACTCCAATTTAACATGGCGTTGTTTATCTTCGAAAAATTTTCGATAAAGGGTGATGCCAATCCATGGTGTTGCCAGTTATTATTACTATTGAAAAGTACTACATTTTACAACTGCGGTTTATTACCATATGTTCATAGAATTATCAAGATGCGAAACATTGTTGAGTTTAAGGTACATTTGAGTAATTTGTGCAACTCATATTCGTGAATATATATTATTTAATGAGAAATTCAATGATAAATTGGTGTTAAATATATATTTTTGTTTAAAAATTCAGCAAAACTTTTTTTTTTTTATTTATTTAATTTTATTTATTTTAAAACAAATGCCCGTGTTTCGCATCTAGCATATCTTAATACAATTTTTCGAACACATAATTTAGAAATATGTGATTTGAAAACACCAAATCTTTTTTTATGTGATTCGAAAATTTTCGCTCTAATTGAAAACGTTCTGAAGTCATGACAGACACGTTTGACACTTTTTTAGATTTTCCCAATTTGTTTGCTGTTTTTTGTACCCTTCGAAAACTTCTTCGTGGTAAATTTTCAGATTGTTTTGATGACCCGTTCAAAAGATATCAAATTTTTAAAAATTGGTAGTTTGTTCCTTCACTCAAACTTCTTTTACTCAAATTTCAAAATCTTTTTTCAAAATTTTTGTTTTTTTTACGTACTTTTTAAAAAAAAATCCCAAAAAAATTTTAAAAGTGATTTAGTATGCGATTTTCAAGTTTTAAAATTTTAATCTCATTTTTGAAATTGTTTGTAATCTTCGATTTTCTTGAAATTTTTTTGTGTAAAACTTCTATCGATTTTACAAATTTTTTGCCCAGTACCATCATAGGATAACGATTATTACCATTTTTAAACATTTTTTTGAAAAATTTTATTGTAATATTCCAATCTTAAAATCATTTCTACTGCTCCAATGGTGCGTCACAGAGGGGTCAATGATGAGACCGACACCCATTAATTTTTACGTCTTAACATTTCTTTGGAACAAACTAATACCCTATCTCCAATTTCTAGGGGGGCTCCCACACAAAACGAAATTTTTTTAAAATTTGCTCCAACCGCTCTAACTGCCCTAATAGTGCCCTTAGAGCAACAAAATTTATGACCGACCCACAATATTTTTTTAGTCCAATGTGGAGATAGGGCATAGATATATTTTAAAAAAATGTTATAGTGTAAAAATAAATGGGGGTCGGTCTCACTAATGACCCCTCTCGGATGCACCATGGGACCGGTAGAAGCTGATTAAATAAAACAAATTTACAAAAAATAAAAAAATTGTATAAGGACCGCCTTAACAGTTAAAGATAGTGGGTAGGTGTGTTCAGAGAAAATGTTTGGACATTTTGATGCTC
The DNA here is from genome assembly GCA_963921195.1 of Pegoplata infirma. Taxonomy (NCBI): domain Eukaryota; kingdom Metazoa; phylum Arthropoda; class Insecta; order Diptera; family Anthomyiidae; genus Pegoplata; species Pegoplata infirma. Next base: position 126,239,583 of record OY992539.1, on the reverse strand, counting down.
TAAGGCAATGGTTACCAACCATTTTTAACAGTGTTGCCATTTCCAAAATGAAGAAAAGCGCCAAAATTTTGGAAAATAGGATAAAAAAGGGTAAAAATAAACAAAAAAAAAAGGGTAAAAAAGCGCCAATAGGAAAAAGTCACAATTTAAAAATTTATTTTAAAAATTTACTTTTTCACTAAAAAAATAACATATAAAAAGGGTAAAAAAGGATAAAATTGGCACATATAAGCCATGCCCACTTTTAAGCTAAAAAAACTGCATTGTCCCCCCTACACTCAAGAAAAATTTTATAACTTTTCTTATTTTTGTTTGTAATGGAAAATTACTACTGGTTTAGCAAATTTTTTGTAAAATAAGCATTTAAACTAAGTTTTTGTTAAAATTTTAAACAATAACAAAATTTTTGTAGTTAATACTGCTAAAAAAATGATTTTGTAGTTAATTTAACTAATTTTTTACTATTTTTTTAGTTAATTTGACTAAAAAAGTCCTGAAAATTTGTTCGTTGCCCCCCTGGAACCTTCAAATTGCCCCCTAGTGGGGCGAGAATCAAAGGTTGGGAACCATTGCTCTAAGGGCACTATTTGGGCAGTTAGAGCGGTTAGAGCAAATTTTAAAATATGTCGTTTTGTGTGGGAGCCCTCTTAGAAATTGGAGATAGGATATTAGTTTGTTCCAAAGAAATGTTAAGACGTAAAAATTAATTGGGGTCGGTCTTATAAATGACCCCTCTATGACGCACCATTGGAGCAGTAGAAATGATTTTAAGATTGGAAAATTACATTAAATTTTTTTCAAAAAATTAAAAAAAATAGTAATAATCGTTATCCCACGATCCTCCTGGGCAAAAAATTTGTAGAATCGGTAGAAGTTTTACACAAAAAAATTTAAAAAAAATCGAAGAGTACAAACAATTTCAAAAATGAGATTTAAATTTTATAACTTGAAAATCGCATACTAGAGCGCTTTTAAAAATTTTTTGGGATTTTTTTTTTTTTAAAGTACGTAAAAAAACAAAAATTAAAAAAAGAAAAATTTAAAATTTGGACCATTATTGAAGAAGTTAACAAACTATCAATTTTTAAAAATTCGATATCTTTTGAACGGGTCATTAATAAAATCTGAAAATTTACCAAGAAGGAGTTTTCGAAGGGTACTAAAAACTATAAACAAGTTGGGAAAATCTAAAAAAAAAAAATTTCAAAGTGTCCGATTTGACATGTAATGTCCCCTATATTTTTTACTGGCCAAAATTAGTTGAAAATTTCTATTTTTTAAATTTTGAAAAAAAAAAAAAATCGCCATTTTGAAAAATTGATTACTCAACACCGATATGGTACAAAAATCTGAAAATTTGAGAGCAAGTTACATTTAATACGTTCTAAAACATATTTAATCGAAGGTGGCCGGGTCTAAAAGTGAGTGATTTGGCCTGGAAAGCCCCATATACATTTTATGTTTCAGGCAAATCGGTTTATAAGAGTTTAGATACTTCCCTTGTTAGACGTCGTTTTTAAATAACTTTGTAAAACAAACATTAGTTATTGCTACAATAATAAATGAATATAAATATTTTTTTTGCTTTCCTGAAAAATTGTGATAATGCAGATAGCAAGTTTTAAATATTTGCCCTTGATATGAGGCATTTTACAACAAATGTTCCGCGAAAGGAAATGAAATTTAAACTCAAGCTTATGCATGTGTTTCCCTGTGAGACTACATTCATTTCTTCTGGACATTAGCTGTTAAATTCCTCACATGTATAAGTGTTTCTCTTGTCGTTGCATTTATTTCAATTTTTGAGGAGTGAATTCATATATATTAGCTTCACTCAAAAAAAAAAAAAAAAAAAAAATACATTACAACAAGCATTCATATGTACATGATAGGATGCATTTCATCTTCCATGTACTTGTATATTGTTGTTATCCATTACTATTACCACTTCATGTCAGTTACTCTCGCATTGGATGAAAAAATATTGCAACAATTGCTATGGCAAATGTGTATAATGTAAAATAATGGGAGATTGGCCATTTATATTGTAAGTGCGTGTGTATTTGAAAATGTGTAAAAAAAAATTAGTAATTTTTAACTTCTTGTCGGTTTGTCACTGACAACATCAGAAATCGTGCACTTAAAAAAATACATTAAAGACAAAATATGTTTTTGTTTTAAAAATCATATAGCGAAATTTTATTTGAACTGAATACACGATTCATCGAAAAGGACTTTAATCTCAAATTGTGAACACTGTAAATGTCTTTCTTGATTTTGCATCGGGGGTGGACCACTACTAGATTTCGGCGAAAATCAAAATACAAAAATTTACATTTCAACGATGAGAGATATGAAAAAAGTCGGTCACTTACGTTTTTTATTAAAATGGTTTTGTGAGAAAAAAATGATTTTTTAATTTCGATTTTTTTTTAATGATTAAAAATATTTCCAAATATTTGTTTTCTTTCAAAAATTTGACAAAAAATTTAGCTTTGTCACCAACTTTGAAAATTTGTTGCTCGGAAAAAACACCGCCATTAAATTGAAACAGTGGGACATTCTAAACTTCAATAAAATAGTTTGGTTTTGGAAATCCATTATGTCCTTGACAGGAGAAAAGGACATTCCTATATTGTTTTAAAAAATGTTAACTCAAGTTTTTTTGATTTTTTTTGTTTCTAAATTTAAAATCTCCATTAATTTATCAACAATATTGTCACAGAAAGTTTTTTCGTACAACTTACGGTTCCCGAGAAAAAAAATACAAAAAAGCAAGTGAGAGTGTTAAATTCGGCTGTGCCTAATCTTTTATACCCTCCAAAATGTAAAAAAAATTAAAAAGCAATTTTTGTCAGGGGCGTTTTTTTGGGGGGGGTGGGGTGATGGGGGTAGTTTGGGACGCTGAGAGCACCTTCCCATCGCGAAAATATACCAAATGTTTTATTTATTTAGCAAAAATACAAAAAAATTAAAAAAAAGTGTATTTTTTCAGAGGTTGGTTTAGTTCTTCAAGGGGGTACTTTTTTCCCCTTTGCCCGATTTTGCCCATTCACGAGCTTAACCTGCCTATGAACATGAGACATATCTATGCCAAACTTCAGGAGTCTAGCTGTTTTATTTTGGACTGCATTGTGTTATCTACAGACAGACGGAGGGACGGACGGACAGACGGACATTCATAGAATGTCTTAGAATCGATCATGGATCGATAATATACATATATACTTTATGGGGTCCCCGACCGATATTTCGATGCGTTACAAATGGAATGACAAAGTGAGTATACCCCCATACTGTGGTTGGAGGGTATAACACGTAGAAAAGTTAAATTCGACTTGGCCGATTCTTTGAATCCACAATGAACTTTTAAGTGATAGAAAATTTTCTAACGTGAAAAAATAAAATTTTTGATTAGTTTTTATTTTGTGTAAAAAAACTTTTTTTTTAAGTAATTTTAGAAAAAAAAATTTTAAAAAATTTACAATTTTTTTTTTGAGCGCACAATTTTTTTTGAGTGTAAAATTTTTTTCGAGTGTTTTTTTTTTTTAGTGTAAAAGTATTTTTGAGTGACAAAAATACGTTGTAAAATATTTTTGTGACTTACAAATGTTTTTAAAATATGGTTAACGGGTTTTCAACTCGTGAATTTAAGGTGAAACTAATCTGAAATTCACGGATATGCTAATAACTTTTCAACGCCTAGAAAATTAATAATCGACGCCTTAGCTACCAGCGCCACCAAAGCAAGAAAACCTCGCCGATTAACACACAGCGAAAAATAAATTTCCAACTGAATTCTTCAGTTGAAGCAACTCAAAATTCGGTTGCTGCTACTAAATTTCACTGTGGCAGACGAATTTTTTAGTTGTTTCAATTAAAAGACTGTTGTCTTAACAAAATTTAGTTGTAAATACCGATATTTAGTTGTTTTAACCTTAATACAAATGCATCAACCGAATTTTTGTTGCAACAACTGAATTTCAATTGGAAATCAGCAAATTTGTTTTCTGTGTGCACTTAGTTTTATAATGTTCGTTATTTTTTTTTTTGCAAATACACAAACATTTTGTTTTCTACAAACACACACTGATAGAAAAACGCTTCATATCACTAATGAATGGAATTCATTAACATTGTTTCATTACAACAATGAAATATTTCATATGCTGAATGAAATTTCATACATATTGTGCAAGATTTTCATTAATTTTGATTCATTAGATTTCGTAATTTCATTAAACATTTTCATTAAGTTTTGTTTATAAAATTTTCTGTTTTTTGACACCTGTCTTGTCGCGTCTGTTTAGTCTGTTAGATTACGCGCGAAAAAAACAGCTGATCAGACCGGCACGAAATAATTTGTGATTTTTTTTAGAATTTTTATACGAAATTTAAAATGAAATGTTATTGATTAAAAGTGTTTATTAAACTCGCGTTGTTTAATATTATTTCGTGGTTTTACTTATGTATTAAAAGTAAATGTTATAGTAAAATTTTGTTTGAGGAAACTGAGTAAAATCTATACATAAAATAAAAAAAATATCTGAAATGGTTTATTTAACTTGGTTATTTTGTGATTTTTTCAGACTTTTGTATGAAATTTTAAATAAAAAGTAAATTATTAATTTTGTATTTATTTAATTCGCGCTGTTTTATATTACTTCGTGGTTTTAATAATGTATTACAATTTAAGGTGAAAACCATTTTTTTTATTTTTAATTCTATAAAAAGATCTTTACAATTTCTTACATATATTTCATTTTAAAAATAAAAGTAGCATTTATTCAATGAAAGTATTTCATTTCAACAATAAAAAGTAGGATTGTCTCAATGAAAGTATTTCATAAGAATTAAATACTTTTTTCATTAAAGTAATGAAAAATTTTCATAAAGTACAGTTTATATTTTGTATGAACCATTTTCATTAAATTAATGAAACTTGTTCTTGCAATTATATTTTATGATACCTATTTCATTAATTCAATGAAACCCTACATAGGTTCCTTTTTAACGTCATTTTTCATAATATTAATGTAGATTTTCATTATTGTCATGAACAAATTTCTATCAGTGCACACACACAGATTTTGGCAGAGCATAGATACAAACTCAATATGTTAAAGCAGAATATTAAACAAAATGGATTTTAAGTGTTATTATATGTTTATATACTTTAGCTCAGTGGCTAGAGACTAAGCTTCATGAACAACTGGGGGGTAATTGTGTATTTCTATTCGAAAATAGAAGCTTTTCGAACGACGTTTTTGGTTCCAATTAAAAGTACCTAAAATAATTTTTAGTCGAGCGAAAATCTTTTGGCATATTAATGTTTATCCTTTTATTCTAAAAATAAACAAAAAATATTTGTCTCATAGCGAGTTACATTTTGCAAAGGATCAAAATTTTCCAAATTCGAACAGTTTCTTTCGAATCGAATTACGAATCTAGGTTGAGATAAGTTAAAAATAAATAAATTTTTAAAAATAGTAAATAAAAATTAAATAATAAAGTAAATAAAAATAGAATTGAACAATAAAATTCTGTTTTCATAGCATATGAACTTTTTCATAGGCACCCCTTTCTATGAATTTGTTTCATAGCTTCTATGAAGGGCATCATTGGCTGACTTTTAATGATTTTTTTCATAGAATCAATGTACGTTTTCATAGCCGTAATGAACAAAATTCTTTCAGTGTAGTATTCTAACAATCCTCATGATAATCACTCGGTTTATTCTATATTTGTCATCTTGTATTGATATTTTTTGAGTGTAGACAACGAACAGCATGCCTGACTTGCACAATATTTTCGAATGATTATGTTTTATGGTCAATGCAAACATCATCGGTTATTTGTGTCTAAACTTTCACTAGATTCTGTTTTAGTTGTCTAACATTTATGAAAGTTTTTGGTGTTTAAATGTAAAACAGACTTTCCATGATTTAAATTATGTTGCAATTTAGGCTAAATATTTAGGCAAATGTGTTATTATTACACTCAAAATAATTCTACAGTAAAAGGTTTAGTAAGTGATATTGTACCAAAATCTACTAATTCGTTACTAATTTTAGTATCTTCATAGTACTAACTTTAGTAATTTTTACTGGATTTGACTAATATTAGTTAAAAATTTTAGTATTGGTTACCAATTTCTGCACTAGGTCCTTTTGGACTAAAATTAGTTAAATTTTTAGTATTGAATACCCACGTTTTTTTTGGGTGTAGTTCTAAAAAAGCCTTTGCAATTAAAAAATACTTTTATTAATAAATGTGAAAATTTTATAAATTTTCATTTCAGATTTTTTTAACCCTTCTGCACTCCTTGGGTCAATTTGACCCAATTTTGGTTTTCAAACGCAAAATTTTTCCCTTTTGTTATAAGATATAATTGTGAAACTTTAATTTATCCATTACAGGGACAAAAATTATGGTTTTAAAAGAAAATAATTAAATTTAAATTTTTTCTCCCCCCTCCACATTTAAAAACACGATTTACACACATTTAATATCCTTTGGGTCAATATGACCCAACAAGCGATAATGCAAGTTTAGTTCTACTTTACCATTTTTTTTCTTCTGAATATAATTGAATTGGGTTCATTTTTTTTTTTTTTAATATTTTTTCATTCTAAATTTTATTATTCTCGTTAATTTTTTTATCATTCAAAATATTATTATTCTCGTACTGTGGGTGGGATTTTGAGAAACCCGCAAAGGTTCGTCAACCACAAAAAAGGGTGAGGTAACAAACCCAGAAAACTAACGCCCAATACCAATTTTCTTTACGCTCTCGCAGGTCATGAAGTGCATGATCAATCACCACTTGGTAAATTATCTGGAGTCTGATTCACTCTTGTTTCGTAGAGTCGTTCTACAGGGGACTTGTTAGCATGATCTTATGACAATCTCCGAGTAGGGTCTTGCAAATAGGATCGATTTTAATTCTCGTAAGGCCCAATGTTATGTGTTGACCCTCAGACGGCTTGTGGAATCAGCATCATCTGTATCCATGGGTCGAATAGCTATTGAGGAATCAGGCATGAAAATCCAATGTGATGTTCGTTGGAACAAACATGTTTTTCAAGTGTCGAAAGAAGCATTCAAGTGTCTTCATTTCCTAAAACGGTGCAAGAATTTCTTCACTCCGTCTGATTTCACCATTTATGCCACCTATATCCGACTTCAAGGTCCATCTGATCAGGTGCAAAGGATTGCGTTAAAGCTCATCAACGACAGTAGGGTATTCAGCTCTATTGACTCATTGGAGCATAGTCGGAATGTGTTGTGCGTCATTGTTATATAGATATAACCACGGTAAGTATTCAGCTGAGATGGGCGCCTTTCCAGCAGATCACATCCTTTCGTTGTCTACTGTCCAATGTCTTGCACAACGAATTACAGAGAAAATTCGTTTCTCATCAGTCAAACTAGCCCTATGTGGAATTAAATCCCTGCAAAAGTCTACCCAGTCAGCTACACTAAAAAAAAATACCTTGTAAAATTACAAAAAAAAATTTTTACTTTTTAAGCTACCTCTTATTTTACAAGAATTCCTAGTAATTTTACAAGGTTTTCATCAATAAAATTGTAAATTTACAAATTTTTGGACACGATAAAACTTACGAGGAGATTTCGTAACTTTACTAGATTTTTTTGCTAATTCCTATTGTACAAGATTTCTAGTAATTTTACAATATTTTACAACTTTTTACCAATAAAATTGTAAATTTACAGTTTTTTGACGCAATTAAAATTACAAGGAATTCTCGTGAATTTACTAGATTTTTTGTAAAATTTTTTTGGAAATTTGTAAAATTACAAAAAAAAATTGTATAATTTCAAAGGAAAAACTGTAAAATATTGGTAAAATTACGAGACTTTTCCTAATAATTTGAAAAAGTTTTTTTTTGTATGTGTATAATTTGAAAAAATTCAAATTAAATGTCCACAAACACTACTTCGTCATTCCTTCTCCTCATAGCCCATTGTCAAATACCAACACAATGTATTGCATTAAGTGTTGGCTCAAAGTAAAAAAAGGTCGAATTTCAAATTTGATTTCATTTTTTTTAATAATTGCTCTGGAAGGGCTGATATATTTTAGTTTTCATTATTTTTGATTATACTAAAGCATGGAATTTTGTTTACATTTTAATGTTGGGTCATATTGACCCAAAGGATCATAGGAAGGGCACATATGCAAGGGATGCAGAAGGGTTAAATAAATCTAAAAATATTGTTAATTTTAAGTTGTATTGATTGGCATCCCTTGTTAAAAATAAAAATAACAATTGCCATTTATTCTAATTAAAAAGTCTCAATTTTAAACATTTGCAATAATGTCCAAATATGTATATATATATATTTTTTTTTTGTAATTTCCCCAGTGGCTAATATGTACTTTTAAATAAAGTCAGGATATTTAAACTCAAACTATTCAAGTAGAAAATAAATCAAATTAGCTGACACTAACAATAAGACAAATTCTTCTTGTGTTGAATATAAAATGCATTGTATGCAAAAATTATGCAATACATATTAGAGTGCACCAAAAAAAATTTAATTGCTAAATATTGACCGTAACTATTCCTTTTGGGTGTAGAAATCTGCCAAAGAAAATTTTATGATAATTGCATATGCACGGAAAAAAATTACATAACTAAAATATAAAAAAAAAAAAATTCTTTGAAAATAGTTTATGAATTTTCCTAAAATTTAGTTAAATTTAACTAAAAAATGAGAAATTTTCACTGACACCTTTGGCGAGACCCTTGTGTCAACTTTACCTATCTGCTCTAAGCTGGATTTTTTTTGTTACAAATTTCGGATATTTATAAGCTTGAAATCAAAACGAAAGAGGACATTTTCAACCTCGTTAAAATGTTCTGATGGTTCCCATTGATCGTATCGAGACCGTATTTTTGCCAAAGTTAAGTTATTTTTTTTGGCAATTTAAATTTAAAAAAGTTTGTTAAATTAATAGAAAGTTATATTTTCCTCTTGTAAATTGTTTTTCAAATTTTAGGGCCGATAAGCACGCCGTATCCAAGTCCGATTATCGGATTATAAATTTTGTGAGACCTATTATTACACCCCAAATAAATATTTCTAGGGGGAGTTACGGTCAATATCATAACAACCTCAGTTTTTTGGAGCACCCTAATACGCATACATACAACAGTAATGCATATATAGACTCTCTTATATATGTATTTACAATTTACAGATGTGACAATTATTCAATAATTCATTAAAATTTTCATTTTCAAAAACAGTTTACAAATGCATAAACAAAAACTAAATTCGACATGTATTCACACAAAAACTTATTTACACATGCACACCACCAACACCCATAAAGTATGATATGTCATGCATATTTATGAAATGTTACATCATTTAAAAGGTATGAGATTACAAAATTTAGATTTGTTCAATTTAATTTGTTTGTTGTCGTGGACTTGGCTTGTGTTTTAAGGCATAATTACTTGAGCGAATACGGTTCGGAGACGTGTCAGCTGATACGTTAGCTTGTATTAAAATAAATGGAAATAGGTACTTAAACGAATACGTGACGGTGGTGTAGTGGCCGAACTTTAAAACGATACAACAGCCCGTCACGCTACAGCACCGCTACAGTAGCGCTCAAGTGCCTGGGCCTTTATACCCTTCACATTGCGGTGTAAAGAAGTTTGTACAACATAATAACGTACACTAGATGGGCCTATTGCAGAAACTTAATAACCCACCGGATTCTAAGCACAGACAAATATTGGACCAGCGCACAGTGGGGAAAAATGGACTTTTTTTGTCCGATTTTGCCTACAGGTCGCAATTCTTAACCGATTTTAGTTTTTCTTTTTTTTAAATTTAGCTAATAAAATTCCTCATCGGTCTGTCATGGTGGATTTCTCAAAATCGTTTTTGTTTTATTTGAATATTTTTTTAAAGTTTAGAAAATATTAATTTTTTTTGAAATTTTTCCTCTAAAAATTCTAATAGGCAGGGGACGAATAAGCTGTATGGATAAAATTAAAGGTATTTGAACCCCTTATAAATGACAATAATAGCATTTGTTAATTTATTATTATTTTGGTTTTTATAAACATGTGAGAACTTAAAAATGCTCACTTTTAAGTACCTATACCATTTTAAATAATGTACCAATTTCAATGAAATTTTTTTTAGGTTAAAGCTTATCATTTTCTTATCCATTATATCTTTTTTTTCGAATTTACAATGTAACAACTTTTTTTTTTAAAAATAGACTAAAAAATAATTTTAAAATTCTAAAAATCATAAGGTAAAATTTAAGCAAAAAATTAAATATTTTTTTTAAAAAAATTTGTGTACCAATTATGACTAAGTAAAACATACGCTTTAATCTAAAAAAGATTTCATTGAAATTGGTACATTATTTTTGAAGATATAGGCTTTTAAAAGTGAAAATTTTTGAATTTTTGTCTGATTATAAAAACCAAAATAATAATTTATTTTCAAATACTAATCACGTCGTTGATAACGGGTTCCAATACCTTTAATTTAGTCTGTAAAGCATATTCGTCCCATGCCTAATACATTTTTTATTGCAAAAATACTGAAAAAATGAAAATTTTCTGAACTTTTGGAAAATATAAAAAATAATCCGAAATTATTTTTCAAAAATCCACCATGACAGATCATTGAGGAATTTTATTAGCTAAGATACAAAAAAAGAAAATCCAAAATCGGTTAAGAATTGCGACCTGTAGGCAAAATTGGACAAAAAAAGTCAATTTTTCCCCACTGTGCAGCGTGGCAATATATTTGGGTTCACTTTTGAATTGAAAATCGAGAGACCTGAACAAAGTGAAAACAATATTTTTACTTTTTTGTTTACTGCAAATATTATTTAATATAAGGGAATTACTTAAAAATAAACGGGTTTTATGATGATCAGATACATTTTTTGGTACCTACGAAATAAAAAAAAATAAAAATCTTCACAATTTTTAGTAACACTTTTTTTTATACCCTACAATACTCTGTGGTATAGAGTATAAATTACAGAAATATTGGTCCTAGGTCCCCCTTAGTTTCTGAGACATTTAGTGGCATCCTATGACGAGAAGAAATACTGAAAACTTAAAGTCATTTTAAACAAGTAAGAGTGTTAAATTCGGCTGTGCCGAATCTTTTATACCCTCCAACATGCAAATAAATAAAAAAAAAAAATTGCAGGGGCGTCATTTTTTTTTTTTTGGGGGGGGGGTCGGTAGTGGTAATTGGGGGGCACAATTCCTCTCGAATAAGTGTTAAAAAAAATAATTCTTATGCTTTTTGCACTAACGAAATACAAATTTATCATTATATAAAAAAAAAAATTATTCCACGCCCATAAAAGGGGGGGGGGCGGACCTTAAAACGATTTTTTCTAATTCTGTGGGTCCAAATGCAGGACCTTGAACTTCTTGTAGCATTAAAATGTTGGATTTGTTAAACAAAAACACAAAAAATCATGTAAAAATATGGTATTTTTCAGAGGTTTGTTTAGTTCTTCAAGGGGGAACTTTTTTTTCCCCTGGTCCGATTTTGCCCATCTCCGAACTTGACCAGCCTATGAACATAAGACATATATGTGCCAAATTTCAGGAGTCTACCACTTTTATTTTGGACTGTATCGTGTCTTCCACAGACGGACGGACGGACAGACGGACGGACGGACGGACAGACGGACATCGCTAGAATGTCTTAGAATCGATCACTGATCAATAATATATATACTTTATGGGGTCCTACACCGATATTTCGATGCGTTACACACGGAATGACAAAGTGAGTATACCCCCATACTGTAGTTGGAGGGTATAAAAAAAAAGTAGAATCACGAAATGAAAAACTACAAATGTAGTTCCAATCTATTTAGCCCTACAATATCCATTTTGTGTTAAATATTGACTGTCGAATGGTAAATAAATCGGTATTTTCACAAAAATTTGTTATGTGTATATTTTTTACACTAAATAAATTTCTAAACAAATATTGATTCATTCGATCAGTTACACTAGTTTACAAATTACAAAACAAAATTTGCGATTCACGAAATTGTGCATTTATTTTTTATCTTGCGCTGAATCTGAAAATAAAGTCCAAAAGTAAAACAGTTTTAGAAATATTTCTCACTTTTAAAATTTTAAACTTTTTAAAAAAGTGGTTTTACTTAAAATCAAGTAGAAAAGTTAAATTCGATTTTGCCGAATCTATGAATGCTTTTTTTTAAAGGAAAGTACATTTTTTAACGTGAAAAAAATTTGATTAGAAATATTTTATTTTGAGTAAAAAACTCTTTTTTTCACGGTGAGCCTCAGCGATGTTCAGGTTGAACTTTAGTGTCGACGAAAAGTACAAGCGCAGTTCGATTTCTACAAGATTAAATGTCACAAAACTGTTAACAGCGAAATCGTAGCTGCTCGCATTCGCGAGATAACGCGAAATTAGTGTTTTTGTATTTTTTAAAATATTGACATTGAAGTTTTTTAAATATTTTCAAAAACTGAGTATACAGTTTTAATTGTACTTATTTAAAGATCACAAAACAGTAAACATAAAAATTCTATCATCTTTAATTTCTTGCCGTTTTTGTTTTCGTTTTTTATCTTTAGATAGGTTTCTTTAAAATTTCGTAAAAACATGGTATGCAGTTTTACTTGAGCTTGATCAAAGGTCACACAGCTGTTGACATCGAAATTGTATGTGTTAAATTTCGCGAGATATCGCGTAATTATATATATTTTTTTTAATTTAAGTATTTATTTTTTAAAACCGGTTCTTTAGAAATAATAAAAAATAAGTGGTATGCAGTTTGATTTGAGCATTTTGGAAGAAATTAAAACTGCCCACAAAAAAATTATAGCTGCTCACTTTCGCGAGAAATAGCGAAAAACAGGTTTTTGTGGGTATTTTTTGTTTTGATTAATAAAAGAAGTTTCTTTAACATTGTTGAAAAACACGCAATGCAGTTTAATTTGCTATTGATTAAAGGTGATAAGACTGTTAACATTTAAATTCTAGCTGCTCAATTCTTCGAGATATCGCTAAAAAACTCGCTAAACTACTTTTTATTGATTGCTATTTGTTATTTTTGGTCTGTAAAAACATTTACTTCAATTAACGACAAAAATATGGTATGCAGTTTGAATTCGAGGTTATTAAAGTTGACAAAACTGCAAGCATAAAAATTATAGATGATCAATTTCCCGAGAAATTGCAAAATTACTGTTCAAGCTTTTATATTAATTACTTTATTTTTTCTTTAGTGTCTAAAATAACGGAAAAAAATCAAGAAACGACAAATATATTGTATGCAGTTTAAATTTTATGTGGCTAAAGGTAGTAAAACTGCTCAAATCATTATCTTGACTGTTAATTTACGCGAAAAATATTTATTTTTTATTTTTTTTTATTTTATTTTTTCGATTTCTCGCGAAATTGACAAGGTATGATTTCTATGTTAACTGTTTTGTGACCTGTAACGGACGGACGGACGTGACCTGTGACCTGTATGTAACTGCATACACTGTTTTTGAAGATATTTAAAAAACTTCATTGTCAAAATTTTAGAAAATACAAAAACACTAATTTCGCAATATCTCGCGAATGCGAGCAGCTACGATTTCGCTGTTAACAGTTTTGTGACATTTAATCAAGTAGAAATCGAACTGCGTTTACACTTTTCGTCGACACTAAAGTCGAACCTAAACATCGCTGAGGCTCACCGTGTTTTGTCATTTAAAAAAAAAGAAAAATTACTATTTTTTTTTTGAGTGTAAAACTTTTTTCGAGTGTAATGTTTTTTTTACGTAAAAATATTTTTGAGTGAATGCACGTACGTATGTACACAAAATATTGTCTTTTTTGTAAAAAAAAAACAAATTTTTTTTTGAGTGTAAAATTTTTTTCGAGTGTAATTTTTAAGTTACCAATGCATTTAAAACTAAACAAGTTTAAAAAGCATTGCTTTAAAACTAAACAAGTTTGAAAAGCATTGTTAAGTTACCACCACTGCTTTTAAAACTTGTTTAACACGTGGAATTTAAAATGAAGCAAGTCTGAAATTCAGGGTTTTGCTTATTACTAGGGATGAGATTTCTATGCAAATGCATGTCTTTTGTCGACAGTCTAAAAACGATATCGACCAATTATCTTTCCGAAACAAGAAATTTGCATTAAAATGGCATCGATATGTTTTTGCATATTTTTGCATATTTTGGTGAAAATGCATATTTGTGCATATTTCCAACTTTTAAGTGCATATATTTGCATATTTTGGCATAAATTAGCAAAAACAGAAAAACAAATTTATTTGTTTCAAAAACAATATCAAATTTTAAAAATTTATTTTGAAAATAATAAAAAATATTTTTTTTTCTTTTTAAATTTTTTTATAGATATTCTTTATTTCTAAAAAAATCTTGCTTATATAAACCCAGGCAGAAACTGCCAACCGTTACAAAGAAAAAGTCTTGGCAAAGCACTTTATTTTTTGTGTATAAGGTAGTATGAATTCGAAAAAGTGCTTTGCAAGCGCTTTGCCAATGTTTTTCTATTTAAATCCGTTCAAAGTATAAATTTGTAATTAAAATTTATTAATTTTCATAATAATTGGAATAATTTTTATTTCTCTGCAGGATAAGTGACCGGTCCTTAATAGCTCTCGAGATATGTCACTTATTGTTAGACACAATGACCTATCACAAATTTGACACCTTTTATATAAAAACACCTGTTTCTTACGTGAGGAAGTGTCTTAAACTCCGGATACATCACATGTGAAATGTCGCTGGGTTATCCCTTTGGAACACAACCAGATTCGGTTCAATACATCACTTTTTTTTGGGACTTTTTTTCCTTAAAGCATTTTTAATAAATTTTTTATTCCAAAACGAAAAGAAAACTGCAAACAAATTTTTGTGTCCGGAACTTATGGAACTTTGTATGGGTTCTACAAGTAGAACTGGTGCGACTCCTTTAAAATTTGCAACGCTGATTTGTGGACACAAAATACGTTTATCTGTTTTTTTTTTTAAAGAATACCAATTATAATATGGTTACTAGGATCATTAAACCCAAATTTAAAGGGGGACGTTTCTATGTGGGCTAGGTATAAACATAAACCATTTTTTTTTTTTTTTCAATTTCAACAGGATTCGTCCTTTTCCAAAAGAAGCTTAAGTTTCAAACTTAGCCAATTATATTGATAATTGCGACCTGTATTTTACATGGACGGACGTCGCTAAATCGACTTAACTGATTTTGAGTAGATCAGTATGCTAAAAGGTTGATCTAGGACTTATTTCGGGGAGTTTCAAACATAAGCACAAACTCATTTTACCCCGTACCTCAGAGTGGTGTAGGGTATAAAAATAAAGCCAAAAAAAATTGTGTCTGGGACTTGAAAAAAATTTTAAAGTTTTTCCGCGACTTAGAAAATATTTCAAAGTATGTCCAAAATTTTTTTTATCATAATAAATTAGTCAATCAATTTTTATCTTAATTTAATAAATTTCATTTTTAAATAACACCAAAAAAAGTATTTCTTCGGGACTTATCAATTTAGATACGTCCCATTTTTTTGTTCTAAAAGTGCTATAATAGTACCATATTTTTTGTTTTTAAAGCGCTTTCAAAGCGCTTTAAAATAGCAACAGCATACCGTTTACCGTGGTTATCATTTTGAACGCTGGGAGAGTACTAAACTGTGATGCTTTCCCAGCACACAAGCGACCATAAAAGGTACTTTGCCAGCGCTCTCCCGTTCGTATTTTTCTGCCTGGGAAGTTTTAAATCTTACTATTTAACACGGCGTTATTTTTTGCTTTTAAGAAGTTTTTCCTATGATTTTTTAGGATTTTTTAGCGCATATTTTAAGCGCATATTTTCGATTTTTTAGTGCATGAAAATCTCATCCCTACTTATTACTTTTGAACTACTGCACCGATTGAGCTGAAATTTAATACCAAATAGATCTGTGAACGGCAAAGATACATGCCAAGTTTCAGCAGTCTCATTATTGTCTTTCGACAGATATCAAATTTACAATATAATTAGTGTATTTTGTAAATTTCGTTTAAATTGAATTTTAAGGCCATAATAAGATTTAAAATTATTTTATAGAGATTTGAGAAAGTATTAAAGCTTTAACTTAAAATAAAAAAAATCAAATCCTCTTTTTTTGTCTGGAGATATTTTTATTTAGCTAAACCACTTTTTAAATATGAGATTTGGTAATATTTTAAAAACTGTTTTTCAATGGTTCCCAACCTTTGATTCTCACCCCACTGGGGGGCAATTTGAAGGTTCCAGGAGGGCAACGCGCAAATTTTCCAGATTTGGTAAAGAAGTAGTAATTTTTCATTAGATACAAAAATTAGAAAAACTAACAAATTTTTCCTTATTGTAGGGGGGACAAGACAATTTTTTAACTTAAAAGTGTGGCGTAAAAAAGGTTGGGAACCATTGTTTTAGATCGTTTGACTCTATTTTCGAATTCAAAGGGTGATGTTGCATGGAAAATTAATCTGAAAATTCGTGAATTTTTAAAAATTTGAAAAGGTGGTGTCACCCAATAAACTAAAATGTAAAAAAACTAAATTTCTGCATTTTTACTCAAATGCTAGTAAGATTTTTAACGGTTTTTTAAAAACCCTCTTATTTTCTTTACAATAGATCAGACTTAAACGTAAAGAAAATTATTTTAAAAAATTCATTTTCTCCTGGAATTTACTAAATAATTTACGCTTTTTCAAAATTTCGGTAAAATTGAAGCAAAATTGTCTATTTTGTCTATTTTGTCTATATTTTCGATTAATTTCTTCTAATATCCACTTGACACTATTATACTTTTCCATTATACAAACGTACTTTTACCATGTTACACTCAAAAAAATACGTTAGTAGATTTACTAATTTTTTTTTTTGCTAATGCTAGTTAGCTAACTTTTAGCAAATTTTTAGTTGAGATTAGCATGTTAGCAAAAAATTCTTGTAAACTTCATTTAGCACATTATCAATTTTAAACAAACTTTGAACTAATTTCTTTTGCTAAATTTTAAATTGAGTTGACAACATTTTTACAAGATTTTTTGCTAACATTAGCAAAAATAAATGGTAATTTTTTTTTATTTTCAGAAAACTTAAAATGGCGCTATCTCGGAAACTAAGCCAGATAGAGCAAAATGGAGGGCATTTTTGGTTCTTGGAATCTCCATACTTTCGAGGGTCCTCTTCACATGTGTGGACCCTAATGGGACCTAACTTTGGATCCAAAAAAGTTAGCATTCCCGAAAATTTTAAAATGCTCATATCTCGGTAAATATTGCCGACACAGCAAAAAGTCCAAAATAATTTTTGTAGCTCTCATCACGTAGAACAAGACCGCAAAATAACCAAAAGCTCTCCGAGTAATATTTTTGAAGTTATCGAGTTTTTTAATTCTCAAGACCCCAGTGATCCCCTAAAATCAAGTATCTCAAAAACTAAGCAAGGTAGAGCGAAACGGACACAAATTTTGGATCAAAAACTATGACGATTTTAAAGGAACCCAACTAGGTCTAGGCCCATCGGGGTCTGGACCTATTGGGTCCGAACCCAATGGGGTCCTAGAATGTGTATGAAATAAAAATTATTTCAGTTAACAAATTTTTAGCAAAACGTTTTTGCTAACTTTAGCAAAAAAATTGTGGGTTCAAAATCAGCAAATTTTCTTGTAGGTTTACAAGCTATTTTTGCTAACTTTTTTTTTTTTTGAGTGTAGGGAAAAATGTTTGCTAGAAATTGTTCACGTATTAGATACGGCGTCAAAATCTCTGTAAACTAGTACACTCAAAAAAAAAAAAAACTTCGTAAAATTACTAGAAAATGTCTCATAATCCCATTTTAACAATATTTGACAGTTTTCCTTGTTTTTTAACAAATAATTGTCGATCGAAATTTAATTTTACAGTTTTTCTTGAAATTTTACAAATTTCTATTTTTTTTTTTTGATTTTCTTGTAAATTTCTTGTAAATTTTATTTCGCCAAAAAAGACGAAAAAGCTCGTAATTTTTACTAGGAATTCTCGTAAAATAGGAGTTAGCAAAAAATCTAGTAAAATCACGAAACCTCCTTGTAAGTTTTATCGCGGCAAAAAAAAGCTTGTCAAATTAAAAAATTATTGGTAAAAAGCTTGTAAAATAACAAGGAATTTTTGTCAAATAGGAGTAGCAAAAAAAAAGTTACAAACTTTTCTTGTAATTTTACAAGTTTTTTTTTTGAGCGTATAAATGGGTTGGGAACCATTTCCAGGAAATCACTGCACACTGGGTAATTTGAGCCACTTTTTAGGAAAAAATAATTAGAGTCAAAGTTATGAACCGATATGGCACGCACACCTGGATTTTATGAACTTTGTAGTCGTGGAAATTTTTAGGGTTGCACCATACGAAAAAAAGTGAAAATACTGAATATCTCAAAAACGAATATGCTAATTTTATTGAAACTTGGCACGAAGAAAATACGCAAGGAGACTAAAAAATGGTATATAAGCCATTTTGTTTGATTTTGCTTGAAAAAGCTATTATTTTTTGTGCGGGCCTTGTACCACCTTAACTATAAATTTTTGAAAAATTTCATGCTATTTTCTTTAACGAAGCCATATCTTGGTTTAAAACATTATTTAAATCAATTTTACTGATAATAAAATTATAAACAGCAACAGGACAAGTCGACTTTCCATTTTCGATTTGTTTTAAATCCAAAAAGTCGATTTTTCGAATTTTTTCAAATTTCTTTCATTAAAAAATTTCTCACAAAATTTCTCAATTTTAAAATTTTCAACTTTTTAAAAAAGTTGTTTTACTTAGAAAAGTTAAATTCGACTTTGCCGAATCTATGAATACCCTCCACAATGTCTTTTTTTTTAAAGGAAAGTACATTTTTTAACGTGAAAAAAATTTGATTAGAAATATTTTATTTTGAGTAAAAAACACTTTTTGTGTCATTTAAAAAAAAAGAAAAAAACTTTTTTCGAGTGTAATGTTTTTTTTTACTGTACACTAGAGTGTCCCTTATTTTGGAAATGTTGGAAATGTTGAGACGGTACCCCTTCATTTTTTCCTTTTGACTAAAAAATAACTCAGGAAAAATTTTACGCCCCTACGACCACGCCTTCCCTACGCGACGGGCCGTAAAGAGCGGGGCCTTAAAAATCATTTTTCCATACAAAGCAAAAAATTTTTTTTTTGATTTTTAATTTTTTTGTTATTAATTATAATATTACTTGATTAGCTTATTCACGACAAAAAATTTGATTTTGGTGGGATGAGGCTATCAGTTCTAAAAAAATTTTCGAAAAAAAAAAATTTAGAGCTTTTGGGGTCCTACAGTAAAAATTTTTTAAAAAATATTTTTTTTTTAGTTTTGACAAGCAACTGTTTTAGTTGAATTGTTGCTTTTAATGATATATTTTCATAAAAAAATATTATTCCTATCTGTGACATCTTTATCGTGATCTAAAAAAGGGTAAAAAATGCATTTTTTATGTTTTTCGATACACGATCAAGATGTCACAGATATGAATAATATTTTTTTATGAATATATACCATTAAAAGCAACATTACAACTAAAACCGTTGCTTGTCAAAACTAAAAAAAAAAAAATTTTTAAAAAATTTTTACTGTTGGACCCCAAAAGCTCTAAATTTTTTTTTTCGAAAATTTTTTAGAACTGAAAGCCTCATCCCACCATAATCAAATTTTTTGTCATGAATAAGCTAATCAAGTAATATTATAATTAATAACAAAAAAATTAAAAATCAAAAAAAAATTTTTTGGTTTGTATGGAAAAATTATTTTTAAGGCCCCGTTCTTTAAGGCCCCGTCGCGTAGGGAAGGCGTGGTCTTAGGGGCGTACAATTTTTCCTGGGTTATTTTTTAGTCAAAAGGAAAAAAATGAGGGGGTACCGTCTCTACTGTACACTCATAGAAATATCTTAGTAGAAAAATTAGTAAACCCATTGCAGATCAAGTTTTACAGAATTTAACAAAAATCAATGTTGATATTACAAAATTCAATAGTTGAAAAATACATAGTTGGAAAAAATTGTATAAAATATAAGTACATGAAATGTGCAACACTGTTTTTGCTGAGCGCCATTTGTAAATTTTTGTTGTCTTGTACAGAAGGGATGTTTCTCAAAAAAAATCTTTTTTATTAGAAAATATTTGGTGAGTAATTAAATATATTTGTTATTTAATTCATTAATAAAGCAATTTTTTTTATTTTTTTTAGCAATTTGTGATTTGTAATCTTTCTAAAAACTCTAGAAGCTAATCACGTAAAATGATTGCCGACAGCAAAACAACAGCGAAATACATCACAGTCCAAGGAAACAAAAAAAATATCATCTAAAAACAAAATAATTTTATGTGAAAATAATGAGTTAATGAAAACCACGAAAAAATATTGTGAAAATATTCAATTAAATAAAATAACATAACATTTACAACACAAATAAGAATTTCATTTTAATAAATAAAATAGCATGAATATACGAAACAAAACGAGTATGATTAACAAAAATACGAATAGAACCAACAAAAATACGAGTTAATCAGCTTTTACAAAAACTGACAACAATTAATGTTGAAATCAACATAAATATTTGTAGGGTCAAAATCAACAATGATTTCTGTTGAATTTACTACGATTTTCTTTGGGAATACAATGATTTTTGGTTGAGTGTAAAAATATTTCTGAGTGAAATATTTTTTGTAAAAAAAAACATTTTTTTTTTTTGAGTGTAAAATTTATTTTTAGTGTAAATTTTTTTCGAGTGTAATTTTTAAGTTACCAATGCATTTAAAACTAAACAAGTTTAAAAAGCATTGCTTTAAAACTAAACAAATTTGAAAAGCATTGTTAAGTTACCACTAGGGTATTCAATTAATCGAGGTTCTGGTTTAATCGGTTAATCGAACAAATAATTAATCGGGGTTGAGATTTAATCGGTTAATAATCGGTTAAATTTGAATTATTCGGTTAACCGAATAATATCAATTTAAAATTTAAATTGAATATAAAACCACGAATTGTATATATAAATTTTATAAAATATTATGGGAGATCCTCCTCTTTTATTTGCCATCACCAGTGGTATCCTAGGACAAGTACAAATATTAAAAAAAATATTTTATAATTTTTTTTAAAATGTAATCGTTTAAAATTTTGGGAAACAGAATCACGAAATGAAAAACTGTAAATGCAGTTTTACTTCATTTAATTTCTACTTTTAGACATATATCATCCGGATCATGTTTAATATTGGCTGTGGGACGGTGTATACATTATAAAACAATTCGCGGTTTTATAGGGTCCCGAACATTGAAAAAATCTGAGTCTATGCAGTATTCTCAATCGAAAATCTAAATATCTCAAGATTGATCAGTTCTAAGGTCAGATTCGGGTTAGGCGCATGAAAAATTATTAGAAAAATATATGTTTACTGTTAGCAATGTATAAAAAATTGGCTAGGGTTAAAAAGTTAGTTTTTTTTAAACCGAAATATATTTTTAGGACTTTGATAAAATATGTTCTTGACGAAGTTTTTACATGTTGATAAAAGAGAGTTTGATAATTTTTTTCAGATCTAAACTTCTTTCAACAGAACCGTAATTAAAATTAAAAATGAACCATCAAAAAACAAAATACAGCAAAAAAAAAAAAATTGGTAAAAGTACTAAAAAAAGAAATTTCGGTTAATCGGTTAACCGACACAAATTAATCGGTTTATTTGTTATTTGAAAATTGACAATTTTAAATTATTCGAACAGTTAATCGACCAAAATTAATCGGTTAACCGATTAAGGTTAATCGATTGAATACCCTAGTTACCACCAATGCTTTTAAAACTTGTTTAACACGTGGAATTTAAGATGAAGCAAATCTGAAATTCAGGGTTTTGCTAATTACTTTTGAACAACTGGACCGATTGAGCTGAAATTTAATACCAAATAGATCTGTAAACGGCAAAGATACATGCCAAGTTTCAGCAGTCTCATTATTGTCTTTCGACAGATATCAAATTTACAATATAATTAGTGTATTTTGTAAATTTCGTTTAAATTGAATTTTAAGGCGATAATAAGATTTAAAATTATTTTATAGAGATTTGAGAAAGTATTAAAAAGCTTTAATTTAAAATAAAAAAAATCAAATCCTCTTTTTTTGTCTGGAGATATTTTTATTTAGCTAAACCACTTTTTAAATATGAGATTTGGTAATATTTTAAAAACTGTTTTTCAATGGTTTCCAACCTTTGGTTCTTGCCCCACTGGGGGGCAATTTGAAGGTTCCAGGGGGGAAACGCGCAAATTTTCCAGATTTGCTAAACAAGTAGTAATTTTTCATTAGATACAAAAATTAGAAAAACTAACAAATTTTTCCTTAGTATATGGGGGACAAGACAATTTTATAACTTAAAAGTGTGGCGTGGCGTAAAAAAGGTTGGGAACCATTGTTTTAGATCGTTTGACTCTATTTTCGAATTCAAAGGGTGATTTTGCATGGAAAATTAATCTGAAAATTCGTGAATTTTTAAAAATTTGTAAAGGTGGTGTCACCCAATAAACTAAAATGTAAAAAAACTAAATTTCTGCATTTTTACTCAAATGCTAGTAAAATTTTTAACGTTTTTTGTAAAACCCTCTTATTTTCTTTACAATAGATCAGACTTAAACGTAAAGAAAATTATTTTAAAAAATTAATTTTTTCCTAAAACTTACTAAAGAATTTAGGTTTTTTCAAAATTTCGGTAAAATTGAAGCAAAATTGTCTATTTTGTCTATTTTGTCTATATTTTCGATTAATTTCTTCTAATATCCACTTGACACTTTTATACTTTTCCATTATACAAACGTACTTTTACCATGTTACACTCAAAAAAATACGTTAGTAGATTTACTAATTTTTTTTTGCTAATGCTAGTTAGCTAACTTTTAGCAAATTTTTAGTTGAGATTAGCATGTTAGCAAAAAATTCTTGTAAACTTCATTTAGCACATTAGCAATTTTAAACAAACTTTGAACTAATTTCTTTTGCTAAATTTAAAATTGAGTTGACAACATTTTTACAAGATTTTTTGCTAACATTAGCAAAAATAAATGGTAATTTTTTTTTTATTTTCAGAAAACTTAAAATGGCGCTATCTCGGAAACTAAGCCTGATAGAGCAAAATGGAGGGCATTTTTGGTTCTTAGAATCACTATACTTTCGAGGGTCCTCTTCACATGTGTGGACCCTAATGGGAAAATGCTAATATCTCGGTAAATATTGCCGACACAACAAAAAGTCCAAAAGAATTTTTGTAGCTCTCAACACGTATAATAAAAGCTCTCCGAGTAATATTTTTGAAGTTATCGAGTTTTTTAATTCTCAAGACCCCAGTGATCCCCTAAAATCACGTATCTCAAAAACTAAGCAAGGTAGACCGAAACGGACACAAATTTTGGATCAAAAACTATGACGATTTTTAAGGAACCCAACTAGGTCTAGGCTCATCGGGGTCTGGACCTATTGGGTCCGAACCCAATGGGGTCCTAAAATGTGTATGAACTAAGTTGAAATAAAAATTATTTCAGTTAACAAATTTTTAGCAAAACGTTTTTGCTAACTTTAGCAAAAAAATTGTGGGTTCAAAATCAGCAAATTTTCTTGTAGGTTTACAAGCTTTTTTTTTGCCAACTTTACAGTTTTTTTTTTTTTGAGTGTAGGGAAAAATTTTTGCTAGAAATTGTTCACGTATTAGATACGGCGTCAAAATCTCTGTAAACTAGTACACTCAAAAAAAAAAAAATTCGTAAAATTACTAGAAAATGTCTCATAATCCTATTTTAACAATATTTGACAGTTTTCTTTGTTTTTTAACAAATAATTGTCGATCGAAATTTAATTTTACAGTTTTTCTTGAAATTTTACAAATTTCTATTTTTTTTTTTTGATTTTCTTGTAAATTTCTTGTAAATTTTATTTCGCCAAAAAAGTTGTAAATTTGCAATTTTATTGGTAAAAATCTTGTAAAATTACAAAAAAGCTCGTAATTTTTACTAGGAATTCTCGTAAAATAGGAGTTAACAAAAAATCTAGTAAAATCACGAAACCTCCTTGTAAGTTTTATCGCGTCAAAAAAAAAGCTTGTCAAATGAAAAAATTTTTGGTAAAAAGCTTGTAAAATAACAAGGAATTTTTGTCAAATAGGAGTAGCAAAAAAAAAAAAACAAACTTTTCTTGTAATTTTACAAGTTTTTTTTTTTTGAGTCTATAAATGGGTTGGGAACCATTTCCAGGAAATCACTGCACACTAGGGTGGTTTTTTATTTTATTTTTTTTTTGGAATTTCGAGGAGCGCGCAGCGGATTTTTGTGCTATTTGATGTTAAAATAATTGTGTAAAAATTCGAGCTAAATCGGATAAAATTAACCCGAGGCGCAAGGAGGTCAAAGTTTCGAGAAAAAGCCAAAATGGCCAAATTTTGAAAAAAACTTAAAAAAATGTAAATTTTGTACAAATAAAAATAATAAAATATTTTTTATTTAACTTTCTTGCAATAATACTCAGAAAAAATTATCTTAAATTTTTATGACGGCAGTAACACTTTCAAACATGAAATACAAAAATTACCATGCATTTTGGGGGGGTACCTGAAATGAGTGTTTTGGATTTTTTGAAAATTTTATTAAACAAAAAAATTAAATCTTACTATTATATAGCAATGGATTATTAAATACATCCTAAGGCTTAAATATTTAAAAAATGGGGGATATCCATCGACTCAATTTTTTTTTGAAGTCATTTGACTCCTTGAAATCCGCAAAACTCAAATGACTCCAAAAAAAAATTGAGCCGATGGATATCCCCAATTTTTTAAATATTTAAGCTTTAGGATGTATTTAATAATCCATTGCTATAGAATAGTAAGATTTAATTTTTTTGTTTAATAAAATTTTCAAAAAATCGAAAACACTCATTTCAGGTACCCCCCAAAATGCATGGTAATTTTTATATTTCATGTTTGAAAGTGTTACTGGCGTCATAAAAAGTAAAGATAATTTTTTCTGAGTATTATTGCAAGAAAGTTAAATAAAAAATATTTTATTTTTTTTATTTCTACAAAATTTACATTTTTTTAAGTTTTTTCAAAATTTGGCCATTTTTGCTTTTTCTCGAAACTTTGACCTTCTTGCGCCTCGGGTTAATTTTATCCGATTTAGCTCAAATTTTTACACAATTATTTTAACATCAAATGGCACAAAAATCCGCTGCGCGCTTCTCGAAATTCCAAAAAAAATAAAATAAAAAACCACCCTACTGCACACTGGGTAATTTGAGCCACTTTTTAGGAAAAAAATACTTACAGCCAAAGTTATGAACCGATATGGCAGGCACACCTGGATTTTATGAATTTTGTAGTCGTGGAAATTTTTAGGGTTGCGCCATTCGAAAAGCAGTGAAAATACTAAATATCTCAAAAACGAGTATGCTAATTTTATTGAAACTCGGCACGAAGAAAATACGCAAGGAGACTAAAAAATGGTGTATAAGCCATTTTGTTTGATTTTGCTTGAAAAAGCTTTTATTTTTTGTGCGGGCCTTGTACCACCTTAACTACAAATTTTTGAAAAAGTTCATGCTATTTTCTTTAACGAAGCCATATCTTGGTTTAAAACATTATTTTAATCAATTTTACTGATAATAAAATTATAAACAGCAACAGGATTTTTCGCATACAACTTCTTCTATTTCCCAATCAAAATATTAGAAAGTTCAACATATTGCAAGCTAAAGCTGTCTGAAAGTGATGTTTCTCAAAAACCGCAAAAAACCGCAGCGTAAAACAAAAAAAAAAAGTCTGAATTCTTTTCTTAACTTTTTTCATCAAGGAAAAACTAAGGAGTGAGATCATAAAAATGTTAACACACATAAAGTTAAATAAAAAACAGACTACTGAATTTTAAGACTTCAAACCAAATTTTTATTAAATAAAATTTAATACAAAATCATAACAAAAAAACCGCATGGAACTCTAACCACTACGAACAAAGTTATCCACTTTTTCCGGAAACCCTCCCATTAAGGCTTTTATGGTAGTTTCTGTCACCTTTTTAGAGCAGGTGGTCCATCTACGTTTGAAATCTTGCATGTCCTGGGAGACCTTTTTTGTGCCCTTTAATTCTTTTTTAACAAGAGCCCAATATCTCTCCACTGCACTATAGGAAATTTTACCCATTTTTTGGCCAAAAGTCAAAATTAAAATTTTTGCAAACATTATTTTTTTTCACATTAATATAAAAAAAACTTAACAAAGTAAACAATTCTTTCTCAATTTTTCGACAGAATTGATGTACTGTCAATTTATCAGTAGTTTTTCTTGCAATTTCTTACTTAGTTATAAAATAACGATTGAGAGCAGCGAATTTTGTGATAGCTTCTAACAAAAGTTTTTATATTAAGAATTTATAGTTTTTAAAAACTAAAAAATGGAAAATAATGTCAAAGGTGAGTACTTTAATGATAAATAGTGAAATGTTGGTGAACTCATCTATTAGATCGATTTTATTGGAAAAATTGAAGTGACCTTAAGATGAACTTATTGATGTATGAATTGGAATTTTATTTTGACTTTAAAAAAAATGATAGCATATGTTAGCTATAAAACCATAAAAGTTCTCTAGGACAATCAATTACCTTCCGAATTTAAAAAATTTCAAGGTCGGATATGTGCAAACTTTTTTTTTATACCCATTTTTCCAGGTGACTACTGAGTGCCAAATTCAGAGTTATTTAATACATGGCGAGAGAAATAAAGCAGAGGTGGATAAGGAGCCGCTATTTCTGACCATTTCTTTTCATACATTGCTGAGAGTGAATGTTTCGAAAACTTTAAACAATATATAAAGGAGGAATTAAGAATATTTTGTTCAAATATAAATATGAAAAGGATTAAAAGTTGTAGGAGTTTGAAAATTTTTGAAAGACAGCATGCTGTTTGGCTTAAAGGCAATACTTGGCTAAAAAAAACTTGAAACGCAGCCTGCCTCCACTAAATCGAAACCTGGGCGACCGCAATTAACTTTTTTGTCAAAATCTGCGAGAACAAAAATACGAGTTACAGCAGAAATCTCTAAAGATCTAAATAGGGAAGTTGAGCCCCTAGCTCTTGCATCATCTACGGCTGCCCGTAGTGGCATTTTGAAATGTAGTTGACGACTTGGAACTCAAAAATAAAATTTTTGAATAAAATCCTTATTAAAAAGTAGATTTGTTTGACACTTCTTAACATTGTTAAAATAAATTTCTACTGTTATCTTCGAAAGTTAGTGTACACTCAAAGAAAAAAATATTGTAAAAACAGTTTAGAAAACCATATAATCTATCAAGGATCTAAAAAAATCTTAGATGCGGCAACTTATAACCCGGGAACCCTGTTTGGAACTAATTATTAGGTAATTTTTTAGGTAACTTTACTAATTTTTTTTTTGAGTGTATGAAAACCTTTAAGAGTCACTCCCTCCCTCTAAAGAGTCTTCCAAAAGTCAAATAAAAAAAATCAGTCAAATCGGTCCAGCCGTTTGGCTGTAAATAATTTTGGCCAAAAAAAGGGTAAAATTTCCTATAGTGCACTGGCCTGAGCTCCGGGCAGTTTGGTGGATTTGCCTCTCTTGGTACAAAAACCACATTATTATCATTATACCACTCCAGCGCTTTCTTGCTGTAGTGACAAGATGCTAAATCGGGCCAAAAGTAAGTGGATACATTGTGCTGACTCAGGAACGGAAGAAGTCTCTTCTGCAAACACTCCTTGAAATAAATTTCGCTGTTTATAGAGCCAGATGTCACAAATGACTGGCTTCTTTGGCAGCTACATATGGCTTGCCATACTAGGAATTTTTTGGGGAATTTCGTTTGCTTTTTTGACCGAAATTTTTCCGCAACATTTCCTCGAACATCGGAAACATAAAATTCTTGACCAGGGAGCTGCGCAAAATCAGCCAGGACATAAGTTTCGTCGTCCATTACACAACAGTTGTATTTTTTTATAAAATTTGATTTCAATTTTCTAGCTCTGGTTTTGGCCTCCAAATTTTTAAAAGCGTTTCTATCGGGAACTTTTTGAACTTTGTAGGACTTTAGTCCCGCCTTACGTTTCACTTTACGTACAAAAAAGTCTGAGCATTGGGCTAACCGAGCTGTTTTTCTGCCAGATGTGTTAGGAGCTCTCTTAAGGATGCTTTTAACTTTATATGCCTTACCAATGTTACGATAACCAGTCGTTGTTCCTGTTCCCGGCTTCCTTTCAATTGTTAGGTGTTCCAGATACCTTTTTACCACTTTTGAAACTGTTTGGCGGCATACATTAGTTTCTTTGGCAATTTTTTTGTATGTCCATGTTTGGTTTTGTTGAAAATATTTAATTATTTTTGAACGCACTTTTCTTTCATCGTCCATTGTGTAAAAAATTGCAAATTAAAACTCATGATGTAAATTAATTTATTAACTGACATATTTTTAAAATATAAACTGCCGAAAAAAAAAAAATTTGGAAGCTTTACACCAAAGTTGTAGGCAAAAATGTGTGTTAACATTTTTATGATCTCACTCCTTACACTCAAAAAAAAAAGTTTGTTAAATGACATAAAATCCCCGTGATTTTACGGGGCAGGTTTTGTAAAATATGTACTAGCAAGAATCCCCGTAATGTTACGGGGATAATTTGTAAATTGATTTAACAAAATAAAATGTAAATTTACAATTTTTTTTGTAAAATATTACCCTCAAAATGAACCTTTTTTAGTAAATTTACAAAAAATTTGGTTAATTTACAAAACAAAATTGTAAACTTACAGAAAAAGGTTGTTATTTTACAATAAAAAGTGGTAAATTTACAATTTTTATTGTAAATATACCATTTTTTTCTAATTTTTTTGCCGTAAAAACATTAGTTTAGCCAAATAATTTGTAAAATTTACAATATTGTTTTTGTATTTTCTACTTCATTTTTGTAAAATTACAACTTTTTTCTGTAAGTATACAATTTTGTATATTTTAAATTTTCATATTTGTTTTGTAAATTTACAAAAAAAAATGTTTTATTTACATATTTGTTTTGTAAATTTAAAGGCTTTTTTCCATTGGTGCATCTTATTTTTCCTTCTTCGGCAGCTGGAGTAAAACTTCAACAACCTGAAATGTTTTTTTTCACTTGAACACTTTTCACTTGAACTTTTTATAGTATAACACTGCACTTTTTTATTTTTTTTCGACATTTCGTTTTTCTTAAGTAGAACATATGAGAATTGCGAAGGAGGCTACACAAGAAATTTCTTATATTTTCAGGAAAAATTAGTCAAAAAATGAAAAAAAAATTTTAGAATTTTTTATTATTTTCACAAGTATTTTTAAGAAATCCGAAAATTTTTTTTTGGATATTGTAGATTGGACGTTTAAGTACCTGTTTAAATAAGTAAAACTTAATTTTTTGGCAGCTTTTTATTGACATTTAAGGTGCCAAATTAAAAAAAAAAATATGGTAAAATTACCAAAAAAAATGGTAAAAATACAAAAAAAAAACTAGAACAATTAATAGCAGAAACACATAAAAATTGTGGTTTTTTACTTAACGCAAATTACCAAAAAATGGTGTAAAAATTCCATTTTTTTGCTAAAGCTTACAATTAGTTGAAAAATGTTTGTGTCCGGAACTTAAAAAATTTCCAAAATTTTTTTGCATGAAGTTTTTTATTTATAAAAAATTATTTTTAACTAATTTTTTTACTCCAAAACGCAAAAAAAAATCTGAACTTGGAAAATTTTTTGTTTAATTACATTTTTTTGTGTTAAAAAACTGAAAACTTTTTAAACGATCTTAAAAAAAATGTTTGTAATAAAACATTTTTTGGTAGAAAAACTTAATAACATCAAGTAAAATTTTGTTGTACAATTACAGTTTTCTTATGTAAAAAACTAAACACGTTGTAATATTTTTTTAATTTGTAAAATAATTCACTTTTTTGTAAATTTACCTAAAAAATTTGTAAAATAAATTTACCAACATATAATAGTAAAATTACAAAGCAAACTGTAGTTTTCGTTTTATTAAATATACAACAATTTTTGTAAAAAGACAAAAATATTAGTAAAATAGAATTACAAGACCTTTTACTTGTAATTTTACAAACTTTTTTTTTTGAGTGTAGGGTTATATAGTCGCAACAAAAAGTCGACTTTTCGACTTTTTTCACTTTTTAAAAAGTCGACCTTTTAAAATTAAAATTAAATTTTCGATTTTTCGACTTTTTTAAAAATCTTTTTGGATTTTTTTTTTTGACCTTTTTGACTTTTTATACTTTCTTCTTTGTCAATAAAAATTTGTTTTTAACTTGATTTACGTGGTTGTCATTAAACTCCACTTTCATATAAGATTTTTTATTTTTGAGAAAGATTATTCTAGCTCAAGGTCATATTTCATTTACTAATCATTACGATGATATTGTCAAAGTAACAATTTTCAAGAAACTTTTTATAAAGTTGTTTGTTTTAAATTGATTGGTTTGGTCATTTTGCAAGACTTACTCGACACGTGTTTCGGAATTCGTCAAATTCCTTTGTCAAGAGTATTTAGCAAATTGACAATCGTTTGTGGCAAAACATAGAGTCATATATTCGTATGTAAATAGGCATAATATGCTATTTACATATGCCCCGAAATCCACATAAATTTGGATTTCAAATCCAATTAAAATCTATACCGTTTACATATGCTTTTTTGACATTTAGCGGGATTTTGTTTGTACTAACTCTGTATTTTCTTTTGATTTGTGTACAGGGTTGTTAGTTGGAAAATTACCCAATTTTATAAATATTTCTAAAAACAATGATTTTTCTTTGCCGGAGCCAATATTTTCAATCCCACTAGTATATGTTGGGACCACAATATCAAAAAATGTGTTTTAATGTAGAGCTGCTTCTTTAAATGCAAGAAAATTAACATTTTTGGCAAGTTTGGGGCCGCCACCATTGAGTGTTTTTCTTTGTTAGGAAGACCAAATTGGTCAACTAAATTGTGCGTTTACCATTTGCAATGGTAAATTTTAAATGAAACATTGTTAAACATTGTTTTTATTAATCTTTTAATAGTTTTAAAAAAATAAATTTTAATTGTTTTTTTACTTTATAAAAAACAACAACAGCTGATAAAAAATCGTGTGCAGCGTTGTAAAAAAAGCATTAGGGATGATTATTTTGGGAAAACCCATAGTTGTACAATTAAGTAGTAGAAATTTTTTGGATTTTAAATTGCGATTTTACGATTTTCCCAAAATCCAAGTTTTTTTTTGTATGGGATTTGACATTTGAAATCCAAAAAAGTAATTGGATTTACTTGGATTTTCATTGAAATCCCATTTTTTTTGGATTTCGAGGCATATGTAAATGGCCTATAAAGAGAAATGTACTAAATACACAACATAATACAGCTCTAAGTTTCGTGAGTGTGAGTCAATGTGAGTGTGAGTGAAGCTTGTGTGAGTGCATGTGAGTGAGTTGTATTAAATTTACTCACGTGATTGTGAGTGAGTGTGAGTAGAAAACTTTTGCTCGTGAGTGAGTGTGCGTGATTCAAAAATTCATGTCGTGAGCGTGAGTGAGTGTTAGTCAAAAATCACTCACGCGCCCATGTCTAATCAAAAGCTTATGCGAAGTTTGTATTTTAAGAAAAAGTGATTTATTTGAGGTTAAGTTAAAATGACACCTTTTGTTAAGAAAGCAATAACGTCCACCAAAATATTTTGTTATTATACCCTCCACTTAGTGATAGAGGGTATATATAAGTTTGTCATTCCGTTTGTAACTCATCGAAATATCGGTCTGGGACCCCATAAAGTATATATATTCATGATGCCCGATCGATTTTAAGACATTCTAGCGATGTCCGTCTGTCCGTCTGTCCGTCTGTCCGTCTGTCCGTCTGTCCGTCTGTCCGTCTGTCTGTTGAAAATGCTGTAGCGGACAAAATATTACACAGAGATGACTGAAACTTAACATATTTGTTGGAAGTTCTCCCGAGAAGTTTGGTATTGCATTTGAGCGAAATCGGCCCAGCCGATCAAAAGTTATGAGTGAAAGTTTAATGACACCTCTTAAATTTTGAAAATACAAAATGCGTTTACACAGCTTCTACTTTACAGATTAAAATAAAATTTGGTACAGAATAATATTATACCATGTACAATGTCTGTGTAAAATTTTAGAAGAATTGGACAAAGGGGAGTGGCACCTCCCACATTAGCTTAGCATGCAAAATGCAATAACTCGGCTTCTGTTTAACAGATTCGAATGAAATTTGGTATAGAATGATATTTTAGCATGTCTGATCTCTATGTAAAATTTGGGCGGAATAGAAAAAAGGGGTGTAACACCCCCCATACAAACCTAGCATGTAAAATACTATAACTCAAATTCTGATTAACGTATGTAAACAAATTTTAACATGGAGTGTAAATATGGTCTTTGTGGCCTATACAGAAAATATGAGCAAATTTGGAGCAAAATTGGCACATTTAGAAGATGATTTATCTTGGCCTTTAATAAACATATTTAAATACATTTGAAAAATGTTGTTAATATTTTATTTTTTAAGAGTTATAACTCCAGTTTACTTAAATGCTTTTTTTTAATTTATCTGTTTTGGTTCTCGTTCTTTTAACATACCCGCTAAATTGTAAAACTTTTAATCAGTCTGTGGTATGATGGCTAGAGTGTTGGCTTTTCATTCATATGGTCGCAGGTTTGAGTCACGGTCGGGATGAATTTTTTTTTTTTTTTTATTTATTTTTTAGCTTCAATATTTAGGGAATTCACATGGGTATCGTATTTGGTGTTGTATGTCCTATCTAAAAACAGGGTTGGTTAAACTTTAAATTAATAATACGACACTTACACGATATGACGATACAACATTTATACCTATGTTTTGTGTGCTATTTTCAAGTATGCTAACAAGAAGAGAATCTAAGAGAAAATTATCAAATGAGCGATAAATAATTTTTACCAACCCTGTTTTTGGATAGGACATACAACATATACAACAAATACGATACCCATGTGAATTCCCTAATTGTTTATAAAATTAGAATTTATTAAAATCCCCTTAATAATTTATATTCGGCCTAACAATCTTTTGTATTCTTTGTCATTGGGTAAATGAAATAATTTTTGGAAAAAAAATTTATTTTCTACATTTTTTTTTTATACCATCCACTCTTTATTTGTGTTTTGATTGTTCTTTTTTTTATAATTTCTTGGATAAGTTCAATATCAAACACATTCAATATATTTATATTTTGCGTCCAATTCTTACAAACGGACAGACGATTTCATTGACGATTTCTGGCAACACTAATTTATCTGTTTTGGTTCTCGTTCTTTTAACATACCCGCAAAATTGTAAAACTTTTAACCAGTCTGTGGTATGATGGCTAGAGTGTTGGCTTTTCATACATGGAGTCCCGGGTTCAAATCATGTTAGGACTCAAGATTTTTTTTTTTTTTTTGTTAATATTGTTTATTATTATAATTTTATTTAAATCACCTAAATCTATACCCTTCATTATATTTATCGAGTCATTGATTTTTCTCAGTTTTTGCAAATATATAAATGTGCTGTAATTAATTATTAATTAAATGTCGTTTTGTTTTTCTTTAAAAGCGAAATTGAATTTTGGTGTTTGCCCGGTTTTGTTTATCTCTTTTAAGATAGTCGTTAAATTGCTAATGAAATAATTTTTGAAAAAAAATTTATATTTTCTACATTTTTTTTTTTTATACCATCCACTCTTTATTTGTGTTTTGATTGTTTTTTTTTTTTTTTGATAATTTCTTGGATAAGATCAATATCAAACACATTCAATATATTTATATTTTGGGTCCAATTCTTACAAACGGACAGACGATTTTTGCCTATTGACGATTTCTGGCAACACTGTTAGTAACGGTTAATTTTGTTAGCTTATAGTATATGTAGTATGATCCCTATAAAAAACTAGGAATATATTTTTAAACCTACCACTGGGTATACCTACCACTGGGTATACTTACCACTGGGTATACCTACCACTAGGTAAGTTATTTTAAGCATTGCTGTGTTATAATCAGGCTTCGTATTTGCTCACTCTTTTTCTTTCAGTTTCATGAAACTCTAAAATGAAAATAAAAATTGTATATCTCACTCATGAACTATGAAATAATTTGATTGTTTTCATTTTTCGTTGCTTGTGTGTGTGCAGTGAAAGAAGAAGTAATCAAACGAGAATTGAATGAATGAAACTTTTAAATAATTTTCATTCTCATTTTAGGCAAATGAGACTTTCATTTCGTGAGAATTTTTATTTTATTTTCAGTCTCACGAAAATAAAATGAAAGTTAGTTTCAGCGTATTTCAGTTTCATGCACACGGATGAAATTTTTTTTTATTTTATTCAATAGTTTACGATTTTGGTTGTGCCGAAGCTAATTTTTCAAAAAAGTTTAAAATTTCAAAAAAATCAAAATGTTTTTTAAAAAACTTCAGTTTTTCAAAAAAAAGCAGAATTTTACAAAAAAAAAAAAAAAAATTAAAAAAGTTGATTTTTTCAAAAAAAAAATTTAGTTTTTTGAAAAACTTTAATTTTTTAAAGAAAGTTGACTTTTTCAAAAAAACTTAAATTTATCAAAAAAAGTTGATTTTTTCAAAAAAAGTTGATTTTTTCAAAAAAAGTTGATTTTTTCAAAAAAGTTGATTTTTTCAAAAAAAGGTGATTTTTTAAAAAAAAATTGTTTTTTTCAAAAAAGTTGATTTTTTCAAAAAAAAATTAATTTTTCAAAAAAAAGTTAATTTTTTAAAAAAAAAGTAATTTTTCAAAAAAGTTGAATTTTTTAAAAAAATTTAATTTATTTAAAAAAAAATTTTAAATAAGTTATATTTAAAAAAAAAAGAAATTGACAAATTAATCATCCATTTTGCTCTACATCGATTATTTTTTAAGATATAATTAAAATACCATAATTAACGTCCTTTTGCTTGTATTTTGATTATTTAAGAAGTTATTCGCAATTTAAAAATCTAGGAAAGAAAAATTTGATCTGGAACCGCTAAAGGGGTTACGCAGGGGTAAGAATGACAAATTAATCATCCATTTTGCTCTACATCGATTATTTTTTGAGATACATATAATTAAAATACCAAATTAACGTCATTTTGCTTGTATTTTGATTATTTAAGAAGTTATTCGCAATTTAAAAATCTAACGAAAAAAAATAATCTGGGATCGCTGAAGGGCTTATGAACGGGTAATAATGATAAAAATATCATCCATTTGTCTCTACATCGATTATTTTTTGAGATATAATTAAAATACTAAATAAACGTCCTTTTGCTTGTATTGTAATTATTAAAGAAGTTATTCGCAATTTAAAAATCTAGCAAAGAAATATTTGATCTGGAACCGCTAAAGGGGTTACGCAGGGGTGAAAATGACAAAAATATCATCCATTTTGCTCTACATCGATTATTTTTTGAGATATAATTAAAATACCAAATTAACGTCCTTTTGCTTGTATTTTGATTATTTAAGAAGTTATTCGCAATTTAAAAATCTAACTAAGAAAAATTTGATCTGGAACCGCTAAAGGGGTAACGCAGGGGTGAAAGTGACAAAAATATCATCCATTTGTCTCTATCCCGATTAGTTTTTAAGATATACCTTAAATACCAAATTAACGTCCTTTTGCTTGTATTTTGATTATTTAAGAAGTTATTCGCAATTTAAAAATCTAGCAAAGAAAAATTTGATCTGGAACCGCTAAAGGGGTTACGCAGGGGTAAGAATGACAAAAATATCATCCATTTTGCTCTACATCGATTATTTTTTGAGATATAATTAAAATACCAAATTAACGTCCTTTTGCTTGTATTTTGATTATTTAAGAAGTTATTCGCAATTTAAAAATCCAACAAAGAAAAATTTGATCTGGAACCGCTAAAGGGGTAACGCAGGGGTGAAAGTGACAAAAATATCATCCATTTTGCTCTACATCGATTATTTTTTTAGATATAAATAAAATACCATATTAACGTTCTTTTGCTTGTATTTTGATTATTTAAGAAGTTATTCGCAATTTAAAAATCTAACAAAGAAAAATTTGATCTGGAACCGCTAAAGGGGTTACGCAGGGGTAAGAATGACAAAAATATCATCCATTTTGCTCTATATCGTTTATTTTTTGAGATATAATTAAAATACCAAATTTACGTCCTTTTGCTTGTATTTTGATTATTTAAGAAGTTATTCGCAATTTAAAAATCTAACAAAAAAAAAAAAATTGATCTGGAACCGCTAAAGGGGTAACGCAGGGGTGAAAGTGACAAAAATATCATCCATTTTGCTCTACATCGATTATATTTTGAGATATAAATAAAATACCATATTAACGTTCTTTTGCTTGTATTTTGATTATTTAAGAAGTTATTCGCAATTTAAAAATCTAACAAAGAAAAATTTGATCTGGAACCGCTAAAGGGGTTACGTGGGGGTGAAAGTGACAAAAATATCATCCATTTTGCTCTACACCGATTACTTTTTGAGATATAAATAAAATACCAAATTAACGCTCATTTGCTTGTATTTTGATTATTTAAGAAGTTATTCGCAATTTAAAAATCTAGCAAAGAAAAATTTGATTTGAAACCGCTAAAGGGGTAACGCAGGGGTGAAAGTGACAAAAATATCATCCATTTTGCTCTACATCGATTATTTTTTGAGATATAATTAAAATACCAAATTACGTTTTTTTGCTCAAAATTATGAGGAAATCCTAGTAATTTTACGAGAATTTACCTACCTCCTATTTTACGAGAAAATCACGAGATTTTTTGGAAACTTTACAATGTTTTTTTTTTTTACATTCCAAATATCATGTTATAATTAATTATAACTCAAAAAATAATCGATGTAGAGCAAAATGGATGATTAATTTGTCATTCTTACCCCTGCGTAACCCCTTTAGCGGTTCCAGATCAAATGTTTCTTTGCTAGATTTTTAAATTGCGAATAACTTATTAAATAATCAAAATACAAGCAAAAGGACGTTAATTTGGTATTCAAGTTATATCTTAAAAACTAATCGGGATAGAGACAAATGGATGATATTTTTATCATTATTACCCGTTCATAAGCCCTTCAGCGATCCCAGATTATTTTTTTCTTCGTTAGATTTTTAAATTGCGAATAACTTCTTAAATAATCAAAATACAAGCAAAAGGACGTTAATTTGGTATTTTAATTATAACTCAAAAAATAATCGATGTAGTGCAAAATGGATGATTTATTTGTCATTCTTACCCCTGCGTAACCCCTTTAGCGGTTCCAGATCAAATTTTTCTTTGCTAGATTTTTAAATTGCGAATA
Organism: Pegoplata infirma; assembly: GCA_963921195.1. Classification (NCBI taxonomy): domain Eukaryota; kingdom Metazoa; phylum Arthropoda; class Insecta; order Diptera; family Anthomyiidae; genus Pegoplata; species Pegoplata infirma. The sequence goes on along the minus strand of OY992539.1, from coordinate 126,202,070 downwards.
ACTTCTTAAATAATCAAAATACAAGCAAAAGGACGTTAATTTGGTATTTAAGGTATATCTTAAAAACTAATCGGGATAGAGACAAATGGATGATATTTTTGTCACTTTCACCCCTGCGTTACCCCTTTAGCGGTTCCAGATCAAATTTTTCTTAGTTAGATTTTTAAATTGCGAATAACTTCTTAAATAATCAAAATACAAGCAAAAGGACGTTAATTTGGTATTTTAATTATATCTCAAAAAATAATCGATGTAGAGCAAAATGGATGATATTTTTGTCATTTTCACCCCTGCGTAACCCCTTTAGCGGTTCCAGATCAAATATTTCTTTGCTAGATTTTTAAATTGCGAATAACTTCTTTAATAATTACAATACAAGCAAAAGGACGTTTATTTAGTATTTTAATTATATCTCAAAAAATAATCGATGTAGAGACAAATGGATGATATTTTTATCATTATTACCCGTTCATAAGCCCTTCAGCGATCCCAGATTATTTTTTTCTTCGTTAGATTTTTAAATTGCAAATAACTTCTTAAATAATCAAAATACAAGCAAAAGGACGTTAATTTGGTATTTTAATTATATCTCAAAAAATAATCGATGTAGAGCAAAATGGATGATATTTTAGTAATTTTCACCCCTGCGTAACCCCTTTAGCGGTTCTAGATCAAATTTTTCTTTTCTAGATTTTTAAATTGCAATAACTTCTTAAATAATTAAAATACAAGCAAAACAACGTTAATTAGGTATATAAATTATATATTAAAAACTAATCGGGATGGAGAAAAATTGATGATATTTTTTATCATTTTGACATTAGATTAATTTATTTTTGCTCAAATTTTGAATTGCGAATAACTTTTTAAATAATCAAGATACAAGCAAAATAACTTCATTTTGTTATTTTTTCGCTTCATAACCTCTTTAGCGATCATAGATCAATTTTATCTTCGCTAAAAAACATATTTTTCATTCAAATTCAACTTTTTTGATTTTTTTTTTAAATTCTACTATTTTTTTTTTAAATTTCAACTTTTTGAAAAATATTTTTTTTTTTTTTTTTAAAATCAAGTTGAAATTTTTAAGATTTTTTTTTAAATTAAACTTTTTTTAAAACTTTCAACTTTTTTGAAAAATTAATTTTTTTAAAACATTAACTTTTTTTTTTAAATTAAATTTTTTCGAAAAAATCAACTTTTTTTAAAAATTAAAGTTTTTCAAAAAACTAAATATTTTTTTGAAAAAATCAACTTTTTTAAAAAATTATTTTTTTTAAAAACTCAGCTTTTTTTGAAAACTGAATTTTTTTTTTTAAAAAATTTCCTTTTTTAAAAATATAACTTATTTACCATTTTTTTTCTTTAAATTAAACTTTTTTTTAAAAATTTCAACTTTTTTGAAAAATTAATTTTTTTTTGAAAAAATTAACTTTTTTTTGAAAAAATCAACTTTTTTTTGAAAAAATCAATTTTTTTTGAAAAAATCAACTTTTTAGAAAAAATCAACTTTTTTTGAAAAAATCAACTTTTTTTGAAAAAATCATTTTTTTTTGAAAAAATAATTTTTTTTTGAAAAAATCATTTTTTTTTGAAAAAAAACAACTTTTTTTAAAAAATTAAAGTTTTTAAAAAAACAAATTTTTTCCTTGAAAAAATCAATTTTTTTAAAAAATTATTTTTTTTAAAAAAAAATTCTTTTGAAAAATTTTTGAAAAAATTTGACTTTTTTGGGAAATTTTGAAAAATTAAAATTTAAAAAAAAAAATTGATTTATTTTAAAAAATTTAAATTTTTTTGAAAATTTTAAGTTCTCTGAAAATACCATATTTTTTTGATATATTTAAAGTTTTTTTTTTGAAAAAATTAAGACTTTTTAAAAAAAATTTTACTTTTTGATTTTTTTTAAACAAACTTTTTTGAAAAACTTTAATTTTTTTTAAAAATTCAACTTTTTGTGAAAAATTCATTTTTTTTTTTAATTTAAGTTTTTTGAAAAAATTTGACTTTTTTGAGAAATTTTGAAAAATTAAAATTTTTTAAAAAAATTTGATTTAATTTTAATTTTTTTAAAATATAAAGTTTTTTGAAAATATCATATTTTTTTGATATATTTAACTTTTTTGAAATTTTTTACTTTTTATGACAAATTGGTTTTTTTTTTTGAAAAATTAGAGATTTTTGAGAAATTGTTTGTTCTAAATGGCTTGGTGTCCGAAAAAAAAAACAAAATCGTAAAATATTAAATTTTCCGTAAAAAATTTTTTCGGTGAGAATGAAGCTGAAATGCAGATGAAACTGGCTCATTTCGTGCGCCACTTTCATGTGCACGAAATATAAAAATCTCAAGCACATGAAACTGAAATATAAATGAAACTGAAATAATAAATGAAAATGAAATTCTTTTTTAAGTTTCATTCATTCAATTCTCAGTTGATTACTTCTTCTTTCACTGCACACACACAAGCAACGAAAAATGAAAACAATCGAATTTTTTCAAAGCACATAATATGAAATGAAAATAAAAACAAACATTATTCATTTTCAAAAAATGAATGAATGTGCCAAAATGAAAGCTTCTTTCGTGAGCAAATACGTACTCTGGTTATAATCAAACAAAATTGCGAATTTGACATGCATTTTTAATGCTGCCGGTGGTCTAATGGTAGTGTCGTCGGATATTAATTTGGGGGCACCAGGTTCGTCTCCCGGTTTGGCCGAGAGTATAATTTTTTTTTTTTTCATTTGTTGCTTTTTTTTTAATTTTACCATTAATAAGTTTTTATTTTGAGTTACTTGATTTTTTTAATTTAAAAATTTGAAATAAAATAAGTTAATTAATTTTTTTTTTTAAATAAATTTTATTCATTAAAATTTATTTCAGTATTTTTATGTATGCCAATTGTGGGAAAACGTCAAAAATATTGTGCATAATATTGCGTCGTCTGTAGGTACCTTAATAAGCTAATTTTATCAATATTTCATCGAAAATGTGTAATATTTTACAAAACTATTCCAAACGATGCTAAATTAAATTGAGAAATTAATGGAAGTTAACATTTCGTTTCGTTTTTTTTTTTTTTTTTTTGTTTTGATGAATGTTAACAAATTGGAGCGGAAAGCGTTTTTCCGCAATTGTCCTCATAAAAATGGAATTGAATTAAAAACTTAAAAAATGCCTTGTCTTCCCCCTCCTTTTTACCCCCTAAATATGAATTTGGGCCGCTAAAAAAAATATGTGTCCCTTTATTTTTTCTGATCTACAAAATAAAACCAATTCCATAAAGATCCGCGGGTGACAATAGGGAGACGTTTTAATTAATAGTTAAAAACAACAACGTAGACGTCTAAACAACAACAAATGTAGTTGTTTTAACTGTCTTTTGTAGTGGAATCTACCGTTATAATTTTTTGAGTGTAGCAACTTTGATATACATATTCATATAAATTAAAAAAAAAAACACGCTATTTTAACAGAAACGGTGTTTAGAGATTTTCCAGCCCTGGTAATGGGCAAAAAAAATATTTTCTAAACACCATAGACACAGACTATATACAGACTAGACAGTAGAGTTGTAAAACAAAAATGGGTAAAAACTTAGCGATTTTAGAAGATACAGATCGGTTTTTAGCTGGTTTAAAGCATGGCAACACTTTGTACTAGTTAGAAGTGAGTAAAACAATAAAAGCCGTTCTACCTTTTTTTTCGTATGGCGTGTTAGAGAATAATCACAATTGGAGCGGGAAGCGGAAAAACGCAATTGTCCTCATAAAAATAGAATTGAATCTAGTTTGGCGGAAAAACTCGGCTGAATTTTGTTGTCATATAAAACGTATGTGAACAGTTGCGGAAAAACGCTTCCCGCTCCAATTGTGATTATTATCTTATATTGGTTTTCTCCTTCTAACCTAATTAGTAGAATAATTTTAAAAAAATAACCATATGGTTAAAGACTACTTTTTTGACACTTGTTATAATTGTCGAGTCTGTATTAATCTGTGCCATTGATATTAAATTTTTAAAGAACGTGCATTAGAAAATCGTATTAATTTATAAATACTGGGATACAGATGGAGGGTATTTAAAATTCGGCACGGCCGAATTTAACTTTTTTACTTGTTTTTTTATTCCTTACTATCCCCTCTCTTCTCCATATTATGCACAATATCCTTCTTTTTGTTTAAAAAATTTAAAAAATCGTTTGAATTTACACAGAAAAAAATATGGAGGAAACAAATTTGAGTAATCACTTGTTTAATTTTTTAAAACAAATTTGAGTAATTTTTTAATTGACGCAATTAAAAATTTACTCAAAAATTGAAAATAAAATTTGAGTAAATAATTTAATACAAATTTAATATTTTTTTTTTATTTTTTTTTTCTCTTGGTGTTTTGAATTCTCATTTAGTTTATTGTTTTTTTGTATATGTATATGAAAGTTTGAAATCATCTTTATAAAATTTTACTTTGTCTTGAAGACATAAGTATATTTGGTAAAGTTTGTAAAAGCAATTTTTTTTGGAAAAAAAAATTAGAAACTTTTTAAACTTTTTAAAAAAATAATTTGATACATTTTGAGTAAATTTTTACTTGACACAATTAAAAAGTTACTCAAAAATATTAAAAAATTTTAAGTAAAGATTTAATTGTGTGAATTAATAATTTACTCAAATTTTTTATTAAGCATTTAATAATTTTTTATTAAAAGTTTACTCAATACTATTAAATCGTTTACTGGTGGAAAATTGAGTAATTTTTTACTCAATAGTATTAAAAATTTACTCAAAATTTTTTTTTATTTTTTTCTGTGTATATAAAAATTGTTCGTTTTATGCTGCATATTGAGCACGTTGCTTGCAAATGCCAAATTCGACTATACGCCAATCAGCTTATATTTGTCTTTTGGAAAAACCAAATATACAGTTATTTGCTTAAATATTTTCTTAATTATTATTGTTAGTTCAAAAAATGATTTTTGGCCTAGATTTCGGGTCAAATTACCTACTATGCACTGGTGTAGGCCTCGCCCGAATATAACTGCCCCACTTGTTCTTTTCCCCTTATTTTTTTTGATTTGAGTAAATTTTACCCATTCATTTTACCCATCTTTGGGCAAGCGGACCATAAAAGAATATTTTTCTGAGCAGAGTGAAAATGGGTTAAAGAATAAACCCCATTGTGGCTACAAAAAAATAAAACTTTCTTATCACACCATAGATGGGACTAATTAATTAAAGGGACCAATTAATTGATGGTTTAATTACCATTTAATTGATGTCAATGGTAATGAAATTTTTTTCATTACCATTGGTTGTATCAATTGTACCAATTAAATTACTTATCAATTTAATTACTAATGATAATTAAAAAAAAAAATAATTAGCATTGGTATGGCATCACTTAAAAAAAATAATTACCACTAGTAAAAGTCGTCACAATATTGTCAAAATCGTTAATGTTTGGAAAAATCTGTTGTTTTTTGTTATATGGTGTTTTAGTTTTTCACATTTTATAAACCAAATACACGTTGATTGCCTTTGTATAACACAATATTTGAAATTTTTATTTTCGTTTTGTTTTTTGTCTTTAACATTTTCATATTTTTTTTTTTTTTGTAAAAACAAACTTTGATGTTTAAATTTTTAACTTTTCAAAAAACAAAAATGTGCAAACCAATGGTTTTGAAACCAATTATAATTGGTGTTTTTCAACAACTGGTGCATTTCATTACCATTAGTAATTATTTTTTCAATTAAAAAAATTTAATTACCATTAAATGGTAATGAAAATTTTTTCATTACCATTGATATCAACCAATGGTAATTAAATTTCAATGGTAATGAAAAATTCCCATCTATGTATCACACATATCCCTTTGATACATTAAATGAATAAAATTTTGCAAGTGACATTTTATTTAATTTATCTTTGAAATTAAAAAAAAAGCATGATTGCAAAAAAATATATTTGTTGTGACAAATATTAACATAGAAAAATATCAACCCATTTGATTATCTAATAGCAAACATTATTTTAAAATTTAAAAGGAATTCAAATTGAATATGAATTGTGTAATGGCTTATTGTAAAATATCAATATTTCTTAGTTTTATTTTCTAAAATATTTTCGGTCAATTTTTAATAACAAGGAAGGTATTCCATGTTATAAAGACTGAACTTGTATATTATTTGTTAAGTATTACTGCTTAAATTTAAGTAGAAAATACTTTAAAATTAGGAAGCCTTTCCAAACCTAAAATTAGAAAATAAAATAAAATAAAATAAAATAAAATAAAATAAAATAAAATAAAATAAAATAAAATAAAGAATTTTTATATCATTACACAAAATTAGTTCCCTATAGATTAAGTAGTTGGTAGCATGCCGACCTTAAAACATGTAGGTCGTGTGTTCGAGTACCACCAGAACCCTTGGTTTGTTACGCTGCAACAAAATGACGATCATTGTTTCCTGTTCTCAGGTAGGTTGAAATTATTAAAAATGATTTGTAATAAAATAATTTTTTTTTTATAAAAACACTTAATCATTTCTACTGAAAATCATAACGAGTTTGCTTGCAACATTTCAACTTATTGTTAGATACACTCAAAGAATTATGTAGGTAAATTCCAGTGAATATTCACTTAAAACAAATGAAATTTTATTTAAAAAACATTCCACTGTTTTTTCATTTAAAATAAAAACACATTACAGTCAATTTTAAATGTTAATTTAATGACTAACCAAAACATTAAAAAACTAGTGAATATTCAGTTATTTTGTATTGAAAAACAGTAAAACTATAGAAGAAATTTTTTACTGCCGAAATTAAATGTAACAGAAAATTCGTTTTTAATACAGTAAATTATTTTTTTTTAACTACAGAAACAGTAAAAAAATTAAGTCCTTTATAAAATAAGTGATTTTTCTTTTAAAATGACTTTACTGATTACTTTTTAAAATAACCTACAAACAGTTAATGACATAATTTTCTTAGTGTACACTGCGAATCACATCAATAAGGAATCGATTTTCACATTTTAATCGAATATATCTTTGTAACGAATAAGTGGAAAAATATAAAAAAAGCACTGATAGGGACCATTATCTACACTCAAAGAATTATGTAGGTAAATTCCAGTGAATATTCACTTAAAACAAATGAAATTTTATTTAAAAACCATTCCACTGTTTTTTCATTTAAAATAAAAACACATTACAGTCAATTTTAAATGTTAATTTAATGACTAACCAAAACATTAAAAAACTAGTGAATATTCAGTTATTTTGTATTGAAAAACAGTAAAACTATAGAAGAAATTTTTTACTGCCGAAATTAAATGTAACAGAAAATTCGTTTTTAATACAGTAAATTATTTTTTTTAAACTACAGAAACAGTAAAAAAATTAAATCCTTTATAAAATAAGTGAATTTTCTTTTAAAATGACTTTACTGATTACTTTTTGAAATAACCTACAAACAGTTAATGACATAATTTTCTTAGTGTAGCTAATAAAGTCAAATAATAACAATAATCCAAAGACTGAAAGAAGTCATTTAAAAAATATTTTTCGGCAACTTGTTAAAAAATTACTAGTCTTTTATGAATCACTTGAATAAGGAATTTTTTAATACAGACCAAGTACACAGAAAAAAATAAAAAAAATATTTGAGTAAATTTGTAATACTATTGAGTAAAAAATTTCTCAATTTTGCACCAGTAAACGACTTAATAGTATTGAGTAAATTTTTAATAATTTATTAAATGTTTGAAAAAAATTTGAGTAAATTTTTAATTGACACAATTAAAAATTTACTCAAAATGTATCTATTTATTTTTTTTTTTTAAGTTTAAAAAAGTTTTAAAATTTAAAAAAAAAAAAAAAAAAAACAAAAAACTTGTTTTTTCAAACTTTACCAAACATATTTATGTCTCAAAAACATAGAAACATTTTATAAAGACGATTACAAACTTTCATATACATACACAAAAAACTATAAACTAAACGAGAATTCATAAAACTATGAGAGTTAAAAAAAATAAAAAAAAATATTAAATTTTTATTAAATTATTTACTTAAATTATTTTTAAAATTTTTGAGTAAATTTTTAATTGTGACAATTAAAAAATTACTCAATTTTTGTTATTAAATTTAAACAAGTGATTACTCAAATTTGTTTCCTCCATATTTTTTTCTGTGTAGGACCTGAATCCAATTTGTTATGGATAGCAATTCCTTAAACAATTAAAAACAAAACAGTTTTGTTTCGAATTTCTATAAAAATGAGACTCACAACAGCTCTTAGATCTTCCGAAAAAAAAGTACTGTATTTAAAGTCCAAAGTGTTAAAGGCCGTTGAAATCGCGAAAATAATAGAGAGTGGCAAACCTATTGAATGCAATTATTTAAATAACATTAAGAACTATGGAAAAACGAATGGGCGAACTAAAATGGCAACAACAGAACGAAAGCGACAAAAATTTTAAGAATTCCCTCGAATTCCACGTTGACAGGTTGCAAAATTCTCAAAGAAAGTGGTGCTTTAATGGGTATTTGCACAGTCCATCACGATTAAAAATTAAATGAGTTCATAGTCTGTTGTGAATTGCAAAAAAAGCCACCCCTTATTGTTAGTTCCAAACTTAAGAAGCATCGGTGGTGACGAAAGGAACAGTAATGATGCCACAGTAGAATAGCGCACCCCATACCATAACAACACCTTCTATGATATGTCTTCTATGGAAAAACGGTTTTTATTGTCTCAAATTACCGAAAACAATTGTATCCGTCTAATGCAATGGTATTATTTTTTTTTTTCGTCGGAATAAATTACTTTGAAAAATTTCTCAGACCGTGTCATTGTATTCCTGCAGAGATTAAGGCACTGCTTACTACGTTTGACATTCAGCGATTAGTTTTTGCATAATTTTCGACTATTTATGAACTCACTTGACTTTTAAACGCGACGGACTGTACAAATACTCGCATTAACGCCACTTTATTTGAGAATTTTGAAAGATGTCGGCGTAGAATTTGGGGGAATTCCTAAAATTTTGTCGACCTCGTTCAGTTGTTGCCATTTAAGTTCGCCCATTCATGTTTGTTCCATAGTTCTGGATGTTATTTAGATAATTGCATACATCAGTTTTTTTCCCCTCTATTATTTCCGCGATTTCAACGATCTTTAAACTTCGAACTTTAAAGTCAGTACTTCTTCCTTTTCGGGAGAGCTAAGAGCTTTGGGAGTCCCATTTTTACTGAAATTCAAAACAAAACTGTTTTGTTTTTGTTGTTTGAGGGATTGCTATTCATTACAAATTGGATTCAGGTCCTACTTGGTCTGTATTACAAAATTCCTTATTTAAGTGATTCATAAAAAACTAGTAATTTTTTAACAAGATGCCGAAAAATATTTTTTAAAGGACTTCTTTCAGTCTTTTGATTATTGTTATTATTTGACATTATTAGCTAGATAATGGTCTCTATCGGTGCATTTTTTTTATATTTTTCCGCTTACTCGTTACAAAGTTATATTCGATTAAAAATTAAAAAACTCGATTCCTTATTGATGTGATTCGCAGTGTACCTTCCTTGTAAACATATAATTAAATTATGAAAGAACATAAGACACATAATAAGTCATAAATCAAATTTACATCCCCCCAGAGAATATTTGTTTTGGACACATAGACATTACAAATATGGTAAATGGTAGACAGTAACAACAATTTGACAATCTGGAAAATTGTTACTGAAAAAGGTTACAAAACGTATTAAACTCTTAAAACATTTATGTATAGTATACAAACATCTATGTATTGGAATGATTTTACATACACAGAAAAAATTAAAAATATAGACAAAATTTAAATACGAGTAGTAATGTAATAAGAAAAAAATACTCAATTTTGTTCAATAAAACTACTTATAGTAAAATCCGGTTTTTAAAGAGCTCGAGCCGAAATTTGTTTTAAGCGAGGTTTGCTTTATATCAATCAAATTTTATTGACAAGAAATATAATAAGTTCGGTTTAACCGAGAATTCGTTATAACAGAGTTTTACTGTAATAGTTTTGAGTAAAATTTTAATAAAAATTTATTAAATATTTTTGAATATTTTTTTCTGTGTACACAGAAAAAAAAAACGAATTGTTATTTTGAAACCCATATTTGTGAATCAACAAAAATTTTGTTCCTTGTAAAACCTTACGCTGAATCCGAAAATCCACTCTAAAGTTTGAAAAGTAGAACAGCTTTTGAGATATCGAAAACTTTTCAAATTTTCATCTTTTTAAAAAAGTGGTTTTAAAAAAAAAAGTTTGACGCGCCCCCTTTTGTAGGCGGGGATATAAAAAATGTATTTAAATAATGATTAATTGAATTAAATAATTGCAAGCATCATAATAAATCCATTTGAAAACATCTATCGCTAGTGAAATTCAAAAAATTTCGAGGGTTATAAAAAAATATTGAATTTCAATTCAATTTAAATGATTTTTTTCTTATAAAAATCCGATGATTTTAAGTTTTTTTTTTGAAACACCTACAATTTAAAGATAATTCTAAAAGATTGGACGTTTTAAGTGTTAATTTTTGGTTGCCCTACTTATGAGCTAAGAATTTTAAAAATCGGATAATTGGTTAAAACGTTAGAGCACTTTTAATGTGAACTTTTGTTGACTTTTGCTAAAAATGTCGAGCTTTGACTGGCTGTAAAAATATAACTACAGCGATATTAAAAAAATGTATAAAGGCCCTCATACACTCAAAAAAAAAATGTTTGTAAAATTACAAGTAAAAGGTCTTGTAATTCTATTTTACTAATATTTTTGTCTTTTTACAAAAATTGTTGTATATTTAATAAAACGAAAACTACAGTTTGCTTTGTAATTTTACTATTATACGTTGGTAAATTTATTTTACATATTTTTTAGGTAAATTTACAAAAAAATTAATTATTTTACAAATTAAAAAAATATTACAAGGTATTTAGTTTTTTTACACAAGAAAACTGTAATTGTACAACAAAATTTTACTTGATGTTATTTAGTCTTTCTACCGAAAAAATGTTACAAAGTTTTCAGTTTAAAATGTATGTATTGAAAAGTACAAAATTCTAATGTAATTTTACAAAACTTATTTTATTACTACCCAGCCAGAAATTGCCAACGGTACAAAAAAAATGTACTGGTAGAACATTGGCTACACAAAAAATACTACGCTTTGCAGAAATATCGAAAAGTACAAAAAAAACATGTACTGGCAAAACATTGTCTACACAAAAAATACTACGCTCTGTCAATATTTCTCATTACATATACAGTACAAAAAAAAATGTACTGGCAAAACATTGGCTACAAAAAAAATACTACGCTTTGCAGAAATATCGAATAGTATAAAAAAAATTTCTCATTATATACAGAAAAATTATTTTTTTTTTTTATTAAATTTATTTTTAAAAACTTATTATTAAATAATGTTTTAATGATTATCTTGACATTTAAGAAATGAATAATAGAACTGATAAATATTATTTAAATTACGCATGTCGTGAACCTATATTCAAAATATGCCAACTCAAATTTGACCGAAATGAGTTTCCGATGGAAAATAGCTCCCCAATGCAATACCCATCTGTGGTAAAAATTTCAGAGCAAAAAAATAATTTTTTGTCGTTTTACATGCATTTTTGTTATTCTGCTAACTCAAAGTACATATTTTTTTGGTGAAAATAAATGCCAACTCCCATTGTAAATTTCCAAAAATTTTTCAAAATTTTTTTTTAAAAAAATTATACCATATATCTTATTGCATTTGCCTTTCTGAACACGAATCTGGTAAAGATTTTGATATCTAATGCCTAGTTTTCAAGATATTGCCATTTTGAAAATATCGGTAAATAGTGTTTGCAAAAAAAAAAATTGCTTATATATATGTAACTTTCAAACTATTTATCAGATTGAAACATTATGAGTGGGACAAATAAAGTCAATGATATAAGCTTTCAAAATAGCTAGTTTGGAGTGAGCCTTCTACAATAAACCTTGAGTTACAGAGTCCCAAAGTTGACCACCCTGAGATTAAAAGGCTTTCGGAGCTAGTAACTTTTTAAAATATGCAAAGATTTTTATTTTTTTTTAGTTTTTGCAATTACCGCACTAAGGAAAACAAAATCCAAAAAAAAAAAAAAATTTATAAAAATTTAAAAAAAAAAAAAAATTATTTTTAGTTTCCGACAAAATATGCCAACTCTAAAAAAATATTTGTTTTTTGATATAGTAATAAATGCCATCTCAAAAAAATACGCAAACCAGTTCAAAATATGAAATTTTTGGCATAGGTAAAAATTATTTAGAATATTTAAACCATCTTATGGAAGTACATTGTTTATTTTTACAATAATATGCAAAATAACTAGTTTTTTAGCTCTCCTGAAAAGTAAGCTTTTTCGAGTTGGCATTTATTGAATATAGTTCGACGAATGTAAAAGAGTCGACTTTATGTATGAAAAAGTCGTAAAGTCGAAATCGACTTTTTTGTTCTTAAAAAGTCGACTTTTGCTTTCGACTTTTTTGACTTTAACGACTGATTTTTTTCACTTTTGCCAGATGAGAATAGTTCTGAAAAAAATTTCAATTGAGAGCCGAGTTTAATAACAACAGAAGCTATTGGTATTTCCATGTATTTTGTGTGTGAAGCAAAAATGTCAATGCCAAATTCATGAGTTAGAAAGTGTTAAGTGTAATATTTACCAATATTTTTGATTATTGTAAACACCTCAGTGATAGCGTTCTATCGAAAGTCGACTCTTTCGATCTTTTCAACCTTTTCCACATTTTCGATTTCTTCGACTTTTTTTAACCTTCATTACTTTGGTACCCAACATTGATAAATGAAATACAACCGAAAAAATAGCACCTAAACGATTACAACAAGTCAAAACTAACTGGAAAAGGTCGAAAAAAGTTAAAAATCGAAGAAAGTCGAAAAGTCGAAAAAAGTCGACTTTTTAAAAAGTCGAAAAGTCGACTTTTTAAAATTTGAAAAAAGTCGAAAAGTCGAAAAATCGACTTTTTAGAAATTGAAAAAAGTCGAAAAGTCGACTTTTTGTTGCGACTAAATAACCCTAAGATGTTGTAAGAATACATTTAAATTCAACCATGCTTATATTAATTTCAGTACAAATCTAAATTTTCAAAACGATACAAACCAATTTCACTTGAAGGCGTTGGATAATCAAAATAATCAGAAATTTTAAGAAAAATGTTTCCCTTTAAAAATATGTTTACGCATAGCATTTTTTTGTTTTGACCACTGTTTGCCAACGTTTGCTAGAACCGTGGGCATATGTACAACTGGCGTTATCATTTAGATATTGTGCCAGTTCAGTATTTTTTGTTTTTAATACGGTTTGCCAACATTGGCTAGAACCGTGGGCACACGTACAACTGGCGTTATCATTTAGATATTATGCCAGTACATTTTTTTTTGTTTTGACCACAGTTTGCCAACATTGGCTAGAACCATGGGCACACGTACAACTGGCGTTATCATTTAGATATTGGGCCAATACGGTAGTCGTTGTAGAACGGACGTTTTGCCAACGTTTGTTGTACCGGTTACAACGCTTTGCCAATGCAGGCCCCACCGTATTTTTCTGGCTGGGTAGAATTAGTGTTGTTTTACCAAAAAAAAAAAATAATTATTTAACAATAGGACACGCAAAAATTTTCAGATTTTTTTGCGTTTTGGAGTAAAAAATTTAGTTAAAAATATTTTTTTATAAATAAAAAATTTCATGAAAAAAAGTTTGGAAATTTTTTAAGTTCCGGAAACAAAAATTTTTCATCTAATTGTAGGCTTTAGCAAAAAAAATGAATTTTTACACCATTTTTTGATAATTTGCGTTAAGTAAAATACCACAATTTTTATGTGTTTCTACTATATAATTGTTCCAGTTTTTTTTTTTGTATTTTTACCATTTTTTTGGTAATTTTACCATATTTTTTTGGATTTTTTTTTTTTTAAATTTGGCACCTAAAATGTCAATAAAAAGCTACCAATTATGAAAAATTAAGTTTTTCTTATTTTAACAGGTACTTAAACATCCAATTTACAATACCAAAAAAACATTTTCCGATTTTTTAAAAATACTTGTGAAAATAATTAAAAATAAAAAAAAAATATGTTATTTTTTGACTTATTTTTCCTGAAAATATAAGAAATTTCTTGTGTAGCCTCCTTCGCAATTCTCATATGTTCTACTTAAGAAAAACGAAATGTCGAAAAAAAATTAAAAAGTGCAGTGTTATACATTAAAAAGTATGTTAAAAGTGTTCAAGTGAAAAAAAAATAATCATTTCAGGTTGTTGAAGTGCTACTCCAGCTGCTGAAGAAGGAAAAATAAGATGCAACAATGGAAAAAACCTTTAAATTTACAAAACAAATATGTAAATAAACCATTTTTTTTGTAAATTTACAAAACAAATATGAAAAATACAAAAACAATAATGTAAATTTACAAATTATTTGGTTAAACTACTGTTTTACGGCAATAAAGTAAGACAAATGGTATATTTACAATATAAATTTTAAATTTACTCCTTTTATTGTATATATGGACATTTCCATTTAACTTTTCATTTCTTTGAAATTTTGGTTTTTTGGCAAAAACATTTTTTATTTGCATTAAAATATCTATCTACTGATAGAAATGCATTAAGGACTTCTAATGCAATTAGCTTGCAAACACATAAGGCCAAAAATCCTAATTTGCGGTAGTTAGCGACAACCAAACTTCCGAAATGTGGAAAAGTCGATTGAAGTTTCATAAAAATTATGTACTCTTTGGCCAATTGTACTTGCGCCGTCCAACGTATTCTTCGAAGATTTAGAATATATGGTCCCTATACTTGTTCAAAAAAGATGTATTTATGAATTTGATGTGCCATCAATAATAAAAAAGTTATTTGGTGGTAACGGTTTGAAATTAAAATTTCTTCATTTTCAATTTTTCGTCGTTTTTTTTTATCACTAAAATGCATGACACGTGACCAAAGACAATTTTACAAAACCAAATTTTTAAATTGTTACTAAGTCCCGAAAAAACTTTTAAAAGACACGTTTAGTAAAAAATGTAATCAAAAATGATTTCACAAAAAAAAAAAAAAAATTTTTGACAACTTTTTTTTTCTTTGTTTCAAAATTTTCTAAGAAATCAAAATTTCTTTGTTCCAAAAAGTTGGACAATCGGCACATGTTATGTTCCTATGGGACATGTCAATTTAATTTTGATTTAATTTGCTAATACTTTATTTTTCAATGAATATATTAGGTATAAATACAAAATAAAATTTATTTATTTATTGGTAGTTGCTCGAACGCAATTTTACAATTTTTTCCCTGAATAGATTTATTTTTAAATTTAAATTAAAGATATTTTAAATATGAAATGTCTCATATTAACAATTAGATTTAAATGCAATCATTTATCAGCAAAACATAAAAATAAATATGACTTGATTTATGTTTTTTCAATAAACATTTCAACCAGTTTAAGCAATTTATAAATCAATAAAATATATGTAGATCAAAATACATAAAAAAATAAACCATTTACTCTGTAATAATAAAAAGATTAAATAATGATAATGAACTTTTATTTGTTAAAAAGTTTTTTTAACTGATATTTTTATGATTTCTTTTATTGTTAGGCGCACACAACAATTGAATTCAACAATATCATATCAACCGCCACCAACGCCCTCATCTTTCCAAGGTCGATGTAGATAAATACATCGAATGCATACAGTCAGCTCAAAAAGTGAGGAATCACTACAAGTTTTTAAGTTTAAAGAAAGAAAGAAAGAAAGAAAGAAAGAAAGAAGGAAAGAAAGAAAGAAAGAAAGAAAGAAAGAAAGAAAGAAAGAAAGAAAGAAAGAAAGAAAGAAAGAAAGAAAGAAAGAAAGAAAGAAAGAAAGAAAGAAAGAAAGAAAGAAAGAAAGAAAGAAAGAAAGAAAGAAAGAAAGAAAGAAAGAAAGAAAGAAAGAAAGAAAGAAAGAAAGAAAGAAAGAAAGAAAGAAAGAAAGAAAGAAAGAAAGAAAGAAAGAAAGAAAGAAAGAAAAAACTGAAAATTTGCTAAATTTTCGATAGAAAAAAATTTATAAGAATCTGCTACTTTTTTATAAGAAAAATTACTCATAAACTAAAACACTTAAGTACACTCAAAAAATTTTTACGGCAGATTCCACTACAAAAGAGAGTTAAAACAACTACACTTGTTGTTGTTTAGGCGCTCATTACATTTTACGGTAAAATCAACCAAAAATTGTTGTTGTTTTTACCTATTGATTAACAACTACAAAAAACAGTAAAAACAACTTGAAATTACCGTCTTTTTTACTGTAATTCAAAGTGCCGGAATTTTTTTATAAACAAAAAAATCTTCTAGACCTAAAAATGTAGTAATTTTTTGTATTTATTTTTTAAATCCTACAAAAAATAGTAGTTTGAGATTTTTCATTCAAAAACAACTGAAATTGTAGTTGAAAACACCAACTACTACTTTTAAATCTAGCCTGGGAAATGTTTTTAACGAAAAAAACTCTTAGAAGCTGATTCATTTTGTATAGTAAAATTATATCAGGAGATAAGAATTTGTTTCAGAATCGGAGACCTTTTCTATAGGAAAAATGTCACGGAAGCTAGACTGAAAAAAAAAATACCATTTTTAAGGATGTTGAACTTAATTTAAAAAAAGGAGGGGATGCGAGGGCTCCAAAGATATTAATTCTTTTTCCAAGTATATTTTTTCCTACACTCAAAATAAAACTGTAAAGTTAGCAAAAAAAGCTTGTAAACCTACAAGAAAATTTGCTGATTTTGAACCCACAATTTTTTTGGTAAAGTTAGCAAAAACTTTTTGCTAAATATGGTTTTGAATTGAGAAAAGTGTGAAAGAAAAATTTTAATTTTTCTAAAAATTTAAGACATCCTGGTTTGTTTCTTACTAGTTTCATATTATCCAGTTATAATAATCTTCAGAAAAACTTTTAATGTCAAATTTATTTAGTTAATAGTCAATAAAACTCTATATGTAAAAATTATTTACAGATCGCAGCCGACAAGGATTGAACTCATCATCATCTGTAATACTTTGCTATTAACTGCTTGTAACGTACAATCACTCTAGACCAATGGTTCCCAACCTTTGATTCTCGCCCCACTAACACATTTTTAAGGTTTTTTTTTGTTAAATAAACTAAAAAAAATTTTATTTTAGTTAAATTATTTAGTTCATTGTTGGAAACTTTTCTAAAAACTTTGTTTAACGATGATTTTAACAAAAATTTTGCTTCACCACAAGTAAATTTTGAATTTTAAAACAAATTTGAAGAATTGAAAATTTTTTCTTGAGTGTAGGGGGGACATTGTTATTTTTTTAGCTTAAAAGTGGGGCATGGCGCAAAAAAGGTTGGGAAACATTGCTCTAGACCGATACGCCAAGTAGGCTGTTAAGCAAGTATCAACTAAATCTGATTTTTTCAATTCGAGTGTGGTTGTTGCTGTTGTTTTTTTCTCACAGAAGACTTGTTATTGTAATTATGTGTAAACAAACTTTTATTTTTAGTAATCATTATTCTTCTTCCTCTCCTTCATCAATTCTGATCTAAGTACTTATTTTTGCAAACATTGCCAGACATGGTCTATATTTTAGACACAAATGTTAGGTGTTGCCATTTTTCCAAAGATACTGATTGCCACTCAGGGCGACTTATAGTCGTTATTTTTAAATTATTGTTTCTGTAAAGACAGTCGAGCTCAGGCTCTAATTATAATTATGTATTATAATTTTTTGATTTGTTATATATGGTTTTGAATTGAGAAAAGTGTGAAAGAAAAATTTTAATTTTTCTAAAAATTTAAGACATCCTGGTTTGTTTCTTACTCATATTATCCAGTTATAATAATCTTCAGAAAAACTTTTAATGTCAAATTTATTTAGTTAATAGTCAATAAAACTCTATATGTGAAAATACAGATCGCAGCCGACAAGGATTGAACTCATCATCATCTGTAATACTTTGCTATTAACTGCTTGTAAAGAACAATCACTCTAGACCGATACGCCAAGTAGGCTGTTAAGCAACTATCAACTAAATCATATATAACAAATCAAAAAATTATAATACATAATTATAATTAGAGCCTGAGCTCGACTGTCTTTACAGAAACAATAATTTAAAAATAACGACTATAAGTCGCCCTAAGTGGCAATCAGTATCTTTGGAAAAATGGCAACACCTAACATTTGTGTCTAAAATATAGACCATGTCTGGCAATGTTTGCAAAAATAAGTACTTAGTTCAGAATTGATGAAGGAGAGGAAGAAGAATAATGATTACTAAAAATAAAAGTTTGTTTACACAATTACAATAACGAATCTTCTGTGAGAAAAAAACAACAGCAACAACCACACTCGAATTGAAAAAATCAGATTTAGTTGATACTTGCTTAACAGCCTACTTGGCGTATCGGTCTAGAGTGATTGTACGTTACAAGCAGTTAATAGCAAAGTATTACAGATGATGATGAGTCCAATCCTTGTCGGCTGCGATCTGTAAATAATTTTCACATATAGAGTTTTATTGACTATTAACTAAATAAATTTGACATTAAAAGTTTTTCTGAAGATTATTATAACTGGATAATATGAAACTAGTAAGAAACAAACCAGGATGTCTTAAATTTTTAGAAAAATTTAAATTTTTCTTTCACACTTTTATCAATTCAAAACCATATATAACAAATCAAAAAATTATAATACATAATTATAATTAGAGCCTGAGCTCGACTGTCTTTACAGAAACAATAGTTTTGCTAAAAATTAGTTAACTGAAATAATTTTTATTTCAACTTATTGTTAGTTCATACACATTTGAGGACCCCACTGGGTTCGGACCCAATAGGTACAGACCCCGATGGGCCTAGACCTAGTTGGGTTCCTTAAAAATCGTCATAGTTTTTGATCCAAAAATTGTGTCCGTTTCGCTCTACCTTGCTTAGTTTTTGAGATACGTGATTTTAGGGGATCACTGGGGTCTTGAGAATTAAAAAACTCGATAACTTCAAAAATATTACTCGGAGAGCTTTTTGCGGTCTTGTTCTACGTGTTGAGAGCTACAAAAATTCTTTTGGACTTTTTGTTGTGTCGGCAATATTTACTGAGATATGAGCATTTTAAAATTTTCGGGAATGCCAACTTTTTTGGATCCAAAGTTAGGTCCCATTAGGGTCCACATATGTGAAGAGGACCCGCGAAAGTATGGAGATTCTAAGAACCACAAATGGCATCCATTTTGCTCTATCTGGCTTAGTTTCCGAGATAGCGCCATTTTAAGTTTTCTGAAAATAAAAAAAAATTACCATTTATTTTTGCTAATGTTAGCAAAAAATCTTGTAAAAATGTTGTCAACTCAATTTCAAATTTAGCAAAAGAAATTAGTTCAAAGTTTGTTTAAAATTGCTAATGTGCTAAATGAAGTTTACAAGAATTTTTTGCTAACATGCTAATCTCAACTAAAAATTTGCTAAAAGTTAGCTAACTAGCATTAGCAAAAAAAAAATTAGTAAATCTACTAACGTATTTTTTTGAGTGTAAAACACAGTAATGCATTTACTTAAATATATCTTAAAAGTAAGTAAAATTGTACTTAATATAAGTTTAATTGTTTTTATTCAGAGGAAACATATTTTTTTAAGATAAGTACAAATTTCCTTAAACTTACGGATTATATAGACCCTATGGAGTCCCAATGTGAGGACCCTACGGGCCCCAATATATGGGGTACGCCCATGAGAATGTGCGTACACTATTATAGGGTCATTTTTGATTTTGATCCAAAATTTTGGTCAGAATAGCTCTATCTTGCTTAGTTTTCGAGATATGGGAATGGAATCTTGAGAAATTTGTTTATGAAATAACTCGAAAACTATAACTCGGAGAATTTTTGAGTCTTCAGCGGTCATATTCTACGAGTTAATTACTACAAAAATGCCTTTGGAATTTTTTTCGTATCTGCAGTATTTGCAGAGTTACAGGCATTTGAAAATTCCGCGAAAATCGAAATTTGAATTTAAAGTTAGGGTTTCATGGGGTCTCCAGATGGGACCCACAGATGTGGTCCCCAAAATACCTAAAGTAGTTTTTCCTTAAGTTAAGTAAATTCTTTCTTAAACTGATGTAGATATGGATTCAAATAAAGTCAATGAAATCAATAAAATAAAGATTATTTATTTCTTAAAGTAAAACAAAAATTGATTAAATTAAAGAAAATACGTTTTGGAATTAAAGATTAGTACTCATTTGATTCAAGGTCTGGAAAATCTCTATACTATTTTAAAGTAAGTTACATACTTATTTATTTTTTTTGCACACTATTTAAATTTTTTTCTTTTAAGTAAAACAAAATTTTTTAATAAACCCTTTTATTCTTAAATGCAATCAATTCGCCATAAATGTAAAGAATATTTAACTTAATTTAAAAAAACAAATTAAGGAAAACTCTTGTGCTTTTTTAAGTATTTGCATGTACTATCTTCAAGTTTATTTGCTTTGTTTTAAGTAAAACCACCTTATATTAAGATAAGTTGAAGTAAATTCAAAAAAATTTGTTTACTTAAATTAATAACAGTGCTTATTTAATTTCAGTATAGTTATTTTTTTCAGTGTATTTTTCTCCTATTATTTTGAACACAACTGTAACTATTGCACTATAAAATTTTTGAGTAAATTTTTATTTTTGTAATATACATTAGGATGGGCCTTTTTTAAACTTTTTTCTCTGATCGGAAACGGCTAACCGGAAAAAGTGATCCACCCATACCAGAAACATATATTTGCTGTTCGTTCTTTTAGGTTTAAATCTTTAACCACAAAGTACGAAGTGGGTGGACCACTTTTCCCAGGTAGCCGTTTCCGATCAGAGAAAAAAGTGTAAGAATAGCCCATTCTAATACGCACTCACTTTCTGATTTCAGTGTATATACAGTGTATCACAAAAGTATTTTGCCTATGCAAAATATAATGAAATTTAATAAATAAACGCTATAAAAAGACATTTATTTTTAAAAATAAATATATCTTTTATTGAATATTAATTACGGGGAGATTAATCTTTAATTCTGTATTTTTAAACATTTAATTTTAATTTTTTATACATAAGATTTTTAAGCAAATATCAAATTGTCACTCATTTTTCAGCTCACAAAAAAAGTATTTTGCTTTTTTAATTTTACTGTATCATTTTTTTAATTTATTAAAAAAATTAAAAATTTTATTATTTTGAATGGTGTTTATTGTTAGTCAGAACTGATTCCAGACCTCTGGGCATTGATTCCACTAAATTCTAAAATTTTTAGAGAGGTATTTTGTACCATTCTTCTTCCAATTCTTGTTTTAAACTAGTTTTTATTGAAATGTTGTGCTACAGGATTTTTTCGTCCAAATGAGCCCAAATATTTTCGATAGGATTCATGTCGGGACTTTGGGGTGGTGTAGCCAGATGTTTGGTGTAGTATATGTTGAAGCGTGTTCAACCTGTGTATTTTAGTAAATCTATCCTTTTATTCTTTTTATTTCTTTAAGTGTATTTTATTTCTTTAAGTGTAAAAAGGTTCATTTTCCACTTGTTCTCTTTAACGTTTATTAGAAAAGGTAGATAGCTTTCTCTCTCTGATTTATCTAAACTCCTTATATGCTGCTTATATGCATCAGCCATTATGTTTTTCTAATTTTTAAGTTTACTTACTTTTGTACATATTAGTCAGTAAGAAATTAACCGCGCAAGAAGCGCATCCAACTTTTTGTTTTTGCTAAGAATAGCTAATCGCGCAAGAGGCGCCTAATAAACCTCACTTAAATTAAATTAAAAGGTTTTTTTTTTTTTTCATTTATTTGAGAAGTCAAATAAACAGTATAAAAACCACTTTTTAACGTCAAAAGCTGTGTGTTTTGGCTCATTATCACATTGGAAGTAGAACCCATTTCGCGATAGCCCCATTTGTTCAGCACTGGCATGTTAATTTTTCCTCAAAAAGGATAAATCTCTACATGAGTATCCATAGTTTCATCAATAAACACCAACTGGCCCATTTCAAGGCCGACATAAAGTCCTAAACCAGCAGAGAACTACCACCATGTTTTACCGTTGATTTTATATTTTTTATATTCAACGATTAATTTGGCTTTCGCAAGACCATAGGTCGTTCATCACACCCAAAAATGTTGAATTTGGTTTCGTCACTGCACATTTGAGTTTTCAAAACTTAATTGGGTCAGATGGACGACTTATGGACTTGTGAAAGCCAAATAAATCCTTAAATATAAAAAATATAAGATTAACTGTAAAACATTATGGTGGTTCTCTGGTGGTTTATTGCTGTAAGTCGGTCTTGAAATGGGCCAGTTGGTGTTTATTGATGAAACTATGGATACTCATGTAGAGATTTATCCTTTTGAGGAAAAATTAAAATGCCAGTGCTGAAGAAATGGGGCTATCACGAAATGGGTTTTACTTCCAACTTGATAATGAGCCAAAACACACAGCTTTTGACGTTAAAAAGTGGTTTTTATACAACACCAAACATCTGACAACACCACCCCAAACTCCCGACATGAATCCTATCGAAAATCTTTGGGAGCATTTGGACGAAAAAATTATGTAACACAACATTTCAATAAAAACTACTTTAATACAAGCATCGTAAGTAGAATGGAACAAAATACCTATTCAAAAATGTTTGAATTTAGTGGAATCAATGCCCAGACGTCTAGAATTAGTTCTGGCTAAGACTAAATACAATTCAAAATATTAAATTTGTTAATTTTTTTAATAAATTAAAAAAATTATATATTAAAATTAAAAAAGCAAAATACTTTTGTGAGTTGAAAAATGAGTGACACTTTGATATTTTCTTAAAAATCACATGCATAAAAAATTAAAATTAAGTGTTTAAAAATACAGAATTAAAGTTTAGTATTCCCTTATTTAATATTCAATAAAACATATATTTATTTTCAAAAATACACAATTTTTTAAAGCGTTTTTTTTATTATATTCCATTATATTTTGCATAGGCAAAATACTTTTGTGATACACTGTAAATATAAATAAGTAGTGCCACAATAGAAATGACAAAGCATAAATCATTCAATCAATAAATCTAAACAAAAAAATCATGCTGTATTGGAATTCACAGTTATAAATTTACCCAATGTAATTGATTTGTTGTGCTTATGTGCTGTGCATGAAACATATTTTGATCAATCAATTGTGTTATAGTGACATACACTTGACCTGTAGCACTGTGAAGCATGATTAAACAAAATTATTGTTAAGGTAATACTAATTTGAAAAAAGAGTATATTAATTTACAGGTGTAATCTCTCATGTTCTTATATTTTTTAAATATTTTTAAATTTCAGAAATTTATTTTATTTAGATATTTACTATATGGACAGAATCAAAAAAATTAAAACAAAACAAAAATAAGTAGTGTTTTATAATAGAGAAGGGATCATGAGTGACTTTTCAATCGCTAATGCTCATGCACGGTCACGTGAGTAGAAAGAATTTGAAGTTATAACATTAACTGTTTGTAGGTTATTTTAAAGTGTAATGAGTAAAGTTAATTTAAAAGAAAAATCACTTATTTTATAAAGGATTTTTTGTTTTCAACTATTTTTGTAGTTTAAAAAAAAATAATTTACTGTCTTAAAAATGAATCTTCCGTTACAATAAATTTTGGCAGTTAAAAATTTCTTCTACAGTTTTAATGTTTTTCAATACAAAATAACTAAATATTCATTAGTTTTTTAATGTTTTAGTTAGTCATTAAATTAACATCAAAAATTGACTGTAATATGATTTTATTTTAAATGAAAAAACAGTGGAAAGGTTTTTAAGTAAAATTTCGTTTGTTTTAAGTAAATATTCACTGGAATTTACCTACATAATTTTTTGAGTGTAGATTTGGTTAAAAAGTAGTTTTTGTAAAAAAAAATGAAATAAAAATTATTTTTTTTTTTCACAAAAAACAAAATTATGATAAACAAGTAAGAAAGCTATATTCGGCTGTGCCGAGTCTTTAAATACCCTCCACAATGCACTAGACGCAGACGACCTTGATTTTATAGAAAATCGTAAACACTTACAAACAACAGAAAACATATTTTGTTTTTGTATACACTTATTTACCAATCAAAAACAAATTTAGATAAAAAAAAAAAAAAATGTATTTTTTAAAATTTTTTCAATTATTTTTTGAGTTGAAACATAAAAAATTTCTTATAATAGGTATATTCGATTACCTAAATTTCTTACTATTTTTTACTTCAACTGGAAAGTCTTGTTTACTTTTTGTATTGAAAAATTCCAGCTGTAGTAAAATAAGTAAAAATTAGTAGATTGTAGTAAGGTAATCGAATTGACCTAATATTCTACATGGAAAACAAAAAAAAAAATTATAACAATTTTTATCACAAAACCTATTTCAAACCAGAAATTTTTCCTGTTTTGTAATTTTGGCAAAGTGATGATCGGAACCATAGTGCGATGTAAATATTTAAAAAACAAAACAAGTTGAAAAGTTAAATTCGACTTGGCCGAATCTATGAATACCCTCCACAATGCCCTTTTTAAGTGATAGTAAATTTTCTAACGTGAAAAAAAAAATTTTTGATTAGAAATATTTTATTTTGTGTGAAAACACTTTTTTTAAACTAATTTTTGAAAAAAAAAAAAATAATTTACAATTTTTTTTTTTGAGTGTAAAATTTTTTTTGAGTGTAAAATTTTTTTCGATTGTATTTTTTTTTTTTTTTTTGTGTAAAAATATTTTTAAGTGACAAAAATATGTTGTAAAATATTTTTGTGACTACAATGTTTTTAAAACATGTTTAACGGGTTTTCAACACGTGAATTTAAGGTGAATCTAATCTGAAATTCACGGTTTTGAAAATAACTTTTGAACCACTGCACTGTGGGCCAGCATCCCTGAATTTTGGCCATAAATAGACCGCTTAACCTATATGTCAAAAAAGTATTGCATAAGGGTGTTAAAGGATCGCTGATCACGATTCTGGAAAAAAAATTTCAAAATTCAAAATGGCGGATCCAAAATGGCGGACATGATTTTTTAATTCTTTGTTTATTGTGTTTAATATAATCATTAGCGATGTATTTGGGGTCGTTAATAACGAATATGAGCTCAGACTTTTAAAATTCAAAATGGCGGATCCAATATGGCGACAAATTTAAATTTAAAATTTTTTATATGTTGTCTCTTTTGGCCAAAAACTTCGATTTTAATGGTTTTTCGGATGTTAAAACTGATTTTGGAATTAAAGATTTGAAATTCAAAATGGCGAATCCAATATGGCGAATATGCATTTGTAATTCTTAGATAATTGTACTTAAATTAGTAATTTTTGATGTATTTAGGGTCAGTAATTACGAATGAGCTCCGATTTTTTAAATTCAAAATGGAGGATCCAATATGGCGTCAAATCAAATATTAAGTTTTTTTCTATGTTGTCTGATTTTTATGGTTTTTGGAATGCCAAATCTGATTTAAGAATCAAATATTCATAATAGCGGATGCAATATGGCGGACAAGATATTTAAATTATTGATTAATGTTTTAAAATATCACTAGGAAATGATTGCACAACACGAATACGAACTCAGATTTTTTGAAATATAAATGGCGGATCCAAAATTTAGGACAAAGCTTTTTAAAAAAATGTACAATGTTTAAATTTCTAAGTTTTTATAAATCCCTCTTTTTGCTTTTATCAGAAGATTTTAATAAAATTTTTCTCTTTTAAATGCGTCAAAAAGTTCATATATTCAGTGGCTCATTTAAGAGAGAACTTTTTTATTTCCAATAAGCATTCTCCATCTTAAATGTACAAATAATGCTACAACTTACAATTTCGTAAAAAACAAAAAAATTCTATTGCCAAAATATGCCCGCTTAAATGCGTTACCAGCATTAATGTTTAGCACTAGGACGCTGGTCACGTGAATTACTCGTGATCGAAAGTGAGCGTGATTAAAAATTTTTGTTCGTGAGTGATAAGTGAGTGAGACAATTTTTTGCGTGAGTGATTCGTAGTGAGTGCAATTTTTTTGCGTGAGTCAAAACTATTTAATTGTATTGATTCAGTTTTTCCAATTTTTTTCGTGTTTTAAATGTTTAGCGTGAGTTACGAGTGAGCGTGAGTCACACGTGAGTGGTGTTTTGTTTACTCACGTAAATAGTGACTAAGTGTAAGAAAAAACGGTTGAGTAAATTATGTTTTTTTTTCGTGAGCGTGAGTCAACGTAAGTCAAAATTCACTCACGTGCCCATCAGCAGTTATCACGCCAATGTTGTCAAAGTGAGCCATTTTTTATTAGAAATCAATAGAAACAAAAATACCGAAAAATGTTGAAGTTTCATTTTAGGGCATTTCTAAACGTCATATTTTGGTTTATTGCCTCTAGATCAAAAGTTTATGAACGGTCGCACAGGGTCGCAAAAATGTGAATAGAATACATTGTCAGAGACAGATCGTAGTCCGAGGTTTGTCAATATCGTTTGGACTTTTTTGGACTTTTGTGTTGAAAAAAAGCGGATTTCAACAAAAGTATGAATTTCCATAATTTATTTAAAAAAAATATGCTTATAGCTTACTTTTTGGCAGTTTATATCATGTGTTGAACAAACAGGTATGTCTTTAGGAGAACTTCACCGAAAATTTGAAAAAATATTGTGTCGAAGTACAAAAAAAAAAATATTTGTTTCATAAATAAAAAATATAAAAAAAATCTCAAACATTGACTTTAACCTCATGCAAAAAAAAAACTTTAAGCTATGTTTAAGCCAAATGGTCACCCTACTTATGGTCACCCCTTTTTTGAAGCCGTGTTTAGATGGGAGTAGTTGACACCTAGGTGGCGCTAATATTATTATAGTTTTCTTTTGTTTATTAATTCTTTTTTAACGAATGCCATTGAACAATAATTTAGCTTTATCGTTGTAATTTTTCGATACCCTAAAGTTGTAATTTTTTGTTCGCGCTCTACAAATTGTTTTTTTGTAAAATTTAAATTGTAAATTTTAGTGGATATACCTTGTAATAAAACAGGAAAGTATTTATTACTTCACCAAATTTACTAGAAAAAACAATCATTTGTGTTTTTTATTTGGTTTTATTTCTCTTTTGGTTCCAGCTGCAAGCCCAGGCATACATCCATTGCCAACCCCCCATTTGTTGTTGATTTTTTAAAGGAATTCAATTGGAATTTTTTAAGCTATATTAAAAAGATATTAAAGGTGGACAAAATTCAAGATGTCGACATTCCGAAAAAATATTTTTAAATATGTGTTGCCTTACAGACCTTATTGGCCAAAAAATGGAAATCCTGGCCCACAGTGCACTGGACCGATTTGGCTGAAACTCGAAATGAACCAGGCCAGGGGAACGACAAAAATATATGCCGGGCTTCAGCATCCTCAGAACTGTCTTTTTAAAGTTAGCTTGCTTTTTATCTCGTAAAATCACGAAAAACCCTTGCCGAAATTCAGTCATTTGCTCATAACTTTTGAACCACTTGACCGATTTCGCTGGATTGCTATACCAACCTGACCAGGTAAATGCCCAACATATATGCAAAACTTCAGGAGCCTCCGTAAAGTCTTTCAAAAGTTAGCGTGTTTTCAACAGACAGACAGACAGACAGACAGACGGACAGACGGACATCGCTAGATCGTCTTAAAATCGATCGAGGATCATGAATATATATACTTTATGGGGTCCTAGACCAATATTTCGAGGTGTTACAAACGGAATGACAAACTTATATATACCCTCTATCACTAGAGTGGAGGGTATAAAAAAATATTTTATAAGTATGTATGAAAATTATATAAAAGCAACCACGTGTATGACACATACTACGTATTTTTTCCTTCTATTGATACAAATAACAACTAACAAGCCAAATAAGCATCAACAACTACAAAATGGCGCGCAGCCACGTCATATCATGGAGGTTGCTCATAGCTTCTTAACCCCTTGACCGATTTTGCCATAATTGATACCAAAATAACCAGAAAAACGTTGAGAACAATAAAATATGAACCTACTTAATTTTTTTTTTGAATATGTCAACCAGGAGCCAAGATAAATCATTTTAAAATTTTGGGTTAAATTTCTGGTGCTTCTCCCCATTGTGCGATTCCGCCCAAATTTTTTGTGAGTGTTAGGAATGATAAAATTACATTAAATTCCAACTTTCGTTCTCATTCATTCAACAGGTGTCAAGTTATAGCATTTTTTTGTGTAAAATTCACAATTATTTTAGAGGTACCTTTACATTTGCACTCATATCTTTTAAAATACTTAACCGATTTCAAAAAAAAGTACATCAGTTTCTGCCTAGGAGAATTGCGCAACTTTTGGTACCCCAAGCGTTTAAATCGGTTCCGGATTATTGCCAAAAACGCGATTTCAACAGACAGACGGACAGACAGGCAGACAGACAGACAGACAGACAGACAGACAGACAGACAGACAGACAGACAGACAGACAGACAGACAGACAGACAGACAGACAGACAGACAGACAGACAGACAGACAGACAGACAGACAGACAGACAGACAGACAGACGGACATCGCTAGATCGACTTAAAATCGATCAAGGATCATGAATATATATACTTTATGGGGTCCTAAACCAATATTTCAATGTGTTACATACGGAATGACAAACTTACATATACCCTCTATCACTAGAGTGGAGGGTATAAAAACAAGTAAAAAATTAAAGTGGGCTTTGGCGAATATATTGATACCTTCCACAATGAAATACAAGATTATTTGAAAAAAAAAATTTTTTTGGTGAAAAAAAATTCCGCAAAATTTTTATTTTTTGTAAAAAAATTAGTTTGTACTTGTAAAAATTCCATTCTGTGTCCAATTCTGTTCACATATGCCAACCAGCAGCCAATTTAAAGCATTTTGTATTTTTAGGTTATGTAGAATATACCAAAATTTTCGACGTGTTCTTACATCTTAGTTCAGAACCGCTAAGCCGATTTCGGTCAAATGCAATACCAAACTACTTAGGACAACAACAAGTTTAATACTTTGGCCGTGATCACCATTTCCACAGACGGACAGACGGACAGACAGACCATAAATGGGACTAATTAAGGGGGGGTGAAATAAAGCCATAGGCAATAAGGCCATATGGCCTTATTTCTTAATTCAATGGGAAATAAGGCCATATGGCTTTATTACCAACACGATTGAGCAATAAAGTCATATTGATTTTGCAACCAAAGTGGAAATAACGCCATATCAGTTGAAAATGTGGAAATATATTTCCCCGTAAATCCTGCTACCCAAAAAAAAATTTATTTAGCGAAGCCGCTCAATTAATTTATGGAGTTTGTAATCCCTAAGCCCGGCCGAAGGCCGGCTACGCAGAAAAAAATTTTTTTTGACTATCTTTAAATTAAAAACCACAAATACCAGGAACCTCGGAACTTAGAGAGGTCTAGAGGCACCAATTTTTTATTGGCAGGGTTTTTAATTTAAAGATTGTTTAACAAAAAAAGTTTTTCTGTGTAGCCGGCCTTCGGCCGGGCTTAGGGATTACAAAATCCATGCATTAAACCCACCTTCTCCGCAAAGTAAAGTTTTCTAGGGTAGCAGGCCTTTGCGATATCAAATTTGTTATGCCTCAAAAAGGCCTGATAACCAAAATAGCTTTGGTTTGCAGAGAGGGTGGGTTTAATGCATGGAGTATGTAATCCCTAAGCCCGGCCGAAGGCCGGCTACGCAGAAAACCTTTATTACAAAAACCCAAATCATAGAAGTCGTAATTTTGACATTTCGTCCAAAAAAAATATTTTGGATTTTTTGACAATTTGGTTTTGGGAGAAATAACATTTTTAGACCTATCATTTTGGGCTATATGTCGCAGCTTGGGCGATATGACATTTACGGTTTTGGGCGATAAGACCTTGGGCGCTATGTCCGTACGCCATTTCAAACTCCATAAATTAATTTCGCGGCTTCGCTAAATAATGTTTTTTTTTTTGGTAGCAGGATTTACGTGGAAATATATTTTCACAC
Organism: Pegoplata infirma; assembly: GCA_963921195.1. Lineage (NCBI taxonomy): Eukaryota > Metazoa > Arthropoda > Insecta > Diptera > Anthomyiidae > Pegoplata > Pegoplata infirma. The sequence continues at coordinate 126,171,875 of OY992539.1, read as the reverse complement.
TTTCCGCAAAATAATGATAAACATTTTTAAAAAATATTCAAATGAGTAACAAAGCCATATATGGCTTTATTTCCAACAGTGGTTGGTAATAACGCCATATGGCCTTATTTCTCAACTCTTTGGGAAATAAGGCCATATGGCCTTATTGCCTATGGCTTTATTTCACCCCCCCACTAATTAATACATAGGACCAATTATTGATGGTTTAATTACCATTTAATTGATGTCAATGGTAATGAAATTTTTTCATTACCATTGGTTGTATCAATTGAACCAATTAAATTACTAATAAATTTAATTACTAATGAATAGGGATGAGATTTTCATGCACTAAAAAATCGAAAATATGCGCTTAAAATATGCGCTAAAAAATTAAAAATATGCACTAAAAAACCTTAAAATATGCACTAAAAAATAAAATGTTTACAATAAAAACCTTGTTTTAATGGAAAAACTTCGTAAAAAGCAAAAAATAACGCCGGGCTTAAATAGTAACATTAAAAACTTTATAGGAGCAAGAGTTTTTAGAAATTAAGAAAATCTGTAATAAAATTAAGAAGAAAAATTTTTTTTTTCTTATTTCCAAAAAAAAAATTGTAAAATTTAAAATAGTTTTTGAAAAAAATAATTTTCAATTTGTGTTTTTGCTAATTTATGCCAAAATATGCAAAAATATGCACTTAAAAGTTGTAAATATGCACAAGATATGCATTTAAAATCAAAATATGCAAAAATATGCATTTTCACCAAAATATGCAAAAATATGCAAAAACAAATCGATGCCATTTTAACGCAAATTTCTTGATTCGGAAAAATAATTGGTCGATATCGTTTTTAGACTACCGACAAAAAACATGCATTTGCATGGAAATCTCATCCCTACTAATGAAAATTAAAAAAAAAAAATACCATTGGTATGGTATCACTTAAAAAAAATAATTACCATTAGTAAAAGTCGTCACAATATTGTCAAAATCGTTAATATTTGGAAATATTTGTTGTTTTTTGTTATATGGTGTTTTAGTTTTTTACATTTTATAAACCAAACCCACGTTGATTGCCTTTGTATAACACAATATTTGAAATTTTGCGTTTTGATTTTTGTCTTTAACATTTTCACATTTTTTTGAAAAACATATTTTGATGTTTAAATTTTCAACTTTTCAAGAAAAACAAAAATGTGCAAACCAATGGTTTTGAAACCAATTATAATTGTTATTTTTCAACAATTGTTGCATTTCATTACCAATGGTAATTATTTTTTCAATTAAAAAAATTTAATTACCAGGGCCATTCCAGAAAATTTAGCTCAAATTTTAGTCATTTTTGGAAATGTTGTCTCAGATTAATTTGAACCTTGACACATAGATAGCCCTCAAAAATATGATATATGTACCATATATCGTTTTTTTACATTTTGTGTACTTAACGAATTATGGCGGGTCAAAGATTGACTTTTTAAGCAAAAGTAAGAAAAATATATCACGTTTAAAGAGCTGTAACTTCTTAACCAATGACCCGATTTTTACAAATTTAGGCTCATGTGAAAGCTGGGATTCTTCATTTAGAAAAATATTTTAAAATAACACAGTGTTTTTTTACAGAAATGATGCAAAAATGCAAAAACATTTTTTCTTTTCGAATATTTAAAAAAACACATCTTCGATTTTTTTTTAAAAAAATTCTGGTGAAAAATAACAATGTTTTGTATAACATATTCAAAATTCAGAGTGGGATCTCCATGGGATCAAAAAATATTCTGTTTTAAGTACGAGGTTCTCATATTTTTTTCTTAGAAAATTTAAATTTCTAACGTTTTGAATGTTTTCAAAATTTTAATAGTATAATTTTCTTTGAAAATAATTATAATTGTAAATATTCGACCTTTCAAATTTAATTAAATAAATAGATTTTTTGAGCTCAAGGCCAGTGTTATTTTAATAAATCTTCCTTTTATTTCCCTCCAATATTTCGACCTTCATTGAAAGTCGTCATCAGGGGGTTAAAGTGGATTTTTAACACAAAAACCTAAAAATACTCTTCCTTCTCATTCGTCATTAAAAATGAGTGAGTTCAATTTTTAATGACGAATGAGAAGGAAGAGTATTTTTAAGTTTTTGTGTTAAAAATCCACTTTAACCCCCTGATGATGACTTTCAATGAAGGTCGAAATATTGGAGGGAAATAAAAGGAAGATTTATTAAAATAACACTGGCCTTGAGCTCAAAAAATCTATTTATTTAATTGTCTTTGAAAATTTAAATTTTTATATTGAAGAAACATAAAATTTTAATTTTCTAAGGTAAAATTTAAGAACTTCGTACTAAAACCAGAATATTTTTTGATCCCATTGGGATCCCACTCTGAATTTTGGATATGTTGTACAAAACAGTATTGTTTTTCACCAAACTTTTTTTTTAAAAAAATCGAAGATGTGTTTTTTTAAATATTCGCAAAAAAAAAATGTTTTTGAATTTTTGCAACACTTCTGAAAAAAATCCGTATGCTTTTGAAAATATTTCCTAAAAGAAGAAGATTTAAGCTTTCATATGAGCCATTATTTGTGATAATCGGATTACTAGTTAAAAAGTTAGAGCACGTTAAACGTAATGTATTTTTCTGACTTTTGCTAAAAAAGTCGAACTTTGACCCGCGATAATTTGAAAACTACAGCAAATTTTGAAAATCCAAAAATGCAACATATCTCATATAAACGTGGATATCTATGAGCCAAATTCTCAGTAGCGTCCAAAGGCATGTTTCCGAACAGTGTGGCGAAAATTTTTGGAATTACCCACCATTAAATGGTAATGAAATTTTTTTCATTACCATTAATATCAACGAATGGTAATTAAATTTAAAGGTAATTAAAAATTCCCATCTATGATACAGACGGACATCTCTAGAATGTCTTAGAATCGATCACTGATCAATAATATATATCGTGAACCTATATTCAAAATATGCCAACTCAAATTTGACGGAAATGATTTTCCGATGGCAAATAGCTCCCCTATGTAATACCTATCTGCCATAAAAATTTCAGAGCAAAAAAATAATTTGTTGTCGTTTTACATCCATTTTTGTTATTCTGCTAACTCAAAGTACATATTTTTTGGTGGAAATAAATGCCAACTCCCATTGTAAATTTCCAAAAATTTTTCAAAAATTTTTTTTAAAAAAATTAGACCACATATCTTATTGCATTTGCCATGCTAAATACGAATCTTGTAAAGATTTTGATATCTAATGACTGGTTCTCGAGATATTGTCATTTTAAAAATATCGGTAAATAGTGTTTGCAAAAAAAAAAAATTGCTTATATTTATGTAACTTTCAAACTATTTATCAGATTGAAACATTATGAATGGGGCAAATAAAGTCAATGATATAAGCTTTCAAAATAGCTGGTTTGGAGTGACCCTATTGCAATACAGCGTGAGTTACAGAGTGCCAAAGTTGACCACCCTGAGATTAAAAGGCTTTCGGAGCTAGTAACTTTTAAAAATATGCAAAGATTTGTAATTTTTTGTTCAGTTTTTGGAATTACCGTACTAAAGATAACAAAAACCAAAAAAAAAAAAAATTTAAAAAATTTTTCCAAAAAAAATGTATTTTTATTTTCCGACAAAATATGCCAACTCTAAAAAAATATTTGTTTTTTGATATAGTAATAAATGCCATCTCTGAAAAATATGCAAACAAGTGCAAAATATGAAAATTTTTGCATAGGTAAAAATTGTTTAGAATATTTAAACCATCTTGTGGAAGGTACATTGTTTATTTTTGCAATAATACGCGAAATAACAAGTTTTTTAGCTCTCCTGAACAGTAAGCTTTTTCGAGTTGGCATTTATTGAATATAGTTCGACGATATACTTAATGAGGTCCTAGACCGATATTTCGATGAGTTACAAACGGAATGACAAACTTATATATGGGGCAAAACGAGTCAACGGTCCACACCAAAAAACAAATGTTGTCCGATTTAAGTATAATTTTGGCAAAATAGTAGGTTAATGAAAGGTATTCTAAATTACAAATATAAAATTTGTTGATGAAATATTGGCAGAGTTACAGAGATGGTAAATTTTGATGTTTTTGAATAGAACATATTTTGGTGAATTTTAATTAACATTTTGATGAAACAAAAATTATAATTTAAAAAACGACTTTTAAAGTATTTTTGACTGCCTTTAAAATGGCATTTGTGGTTTTTTTGAAAAAAATTAATTTGACCTTAAAATTCGAGGTCAAAATATTAAATTGTAATTATCTTATAAGGGTCGCACTTTTAAATTTTTTTTCACTAAGCCCATTAGAAAGCTTGACATTTTTTTTAATTTCGGTTTAAAAAAAAAAAAAAATGGTATGTATGATACTTTATGAGAAATCAAATTTTTAAGGAGTTAATAGCACTCAAACTGTACTAATTTCTTTATTTTTTTGTGCGTGCAACGTTTGAGGTGTGTGTTTACAACAAACACTTTATCTGAGCATTTATTTTTGTTATTGTTATTATATACAGATTAAAGCAGTGGTCGGCAAAAAGAGGGAACATTTTTACATTTTTCTAAAACATAGCTTCATCTACCAGCTTTTTTAAATGCTACCATGACACTAAATAAAATATTTGTATTTTTAATGCTCTCAGTTGCGAGTTTCGTTGACGTTCGGGTTGTCTACGTGCAAATAGCCAATTTCATTATGCACCTGGGTGCAATGGGTGCCGACCACTGGATTAAAGCGATTTCAGTACAATTTGAGTGTTATATACTCCTAAAAAATTGATTTCTCATAAAGTATCATACATACCATATTTAAAACAAATAAAAAAGTTAAATTCGGCCTTGCCGAATGTAGCGATACCCTCCACAATTTCTAAAAGATTAATGCAAAAACTTTGTTTAAAGGAAAATCACTTTTTAAAAAAAAAAAATTTTGTGAAAAAAAATTTCCGCGAAAAAAAAATTTGGTAAAAAAAAAACCGCGATTTTTTTATTTTTTTGTCTCAAAATATGTTGGTACTTGTTTAAATACCAATTGGTGTTCAATTATGTTCACATAAGTTAACCAGCAGCCGAATTAAAGCATTTTGTATTTTTAGGTTATGTTGAATGTACTAAAATTTTTGAGGTGTCCTTACATTTTTGTTCATAACTTTTGAACCGCTGAACCGATATCGCTCAAATGCAATACCAAACTTCTCAGGAGAATAAATAAATATGTTAAGTTTCAGTCATCTCCGTGTAATATTTTGGCCGTGATCACCATTTCCACAGACAGACGGACAGACGGGCAGACGGACATCGCTAGAATGTCTTAAAATCGATCGGGGATCATGAATATATATACTTTATGGGGTCCCAGACCGATATTTCGATGAGTTACAAACGGAATGACAAACTTATACAGTGTTGGAAAAAATAATAGGGACGATGAGTTAAAATTTACAAACTCGTTAAAAACTTTTTCATAAATGTTTAATTTTTTTAGCTTCAACTGAAAAATAATCAGTAAATAAACTGGATTTAATAATCTGTATTGCTTTTTATGATTCTACCTTAATTTAATTTCCTATTGGAAGAATAGTTAGAAAAGTACTGAATTTATCTGGAAAAAATTATAGGGACGAAATGCCTAAAATTAATTAAAAATTATTTTGAATTGAGTTTAACGTTAAATTTTTAAATAATATTATTAAAAAGTGCAAAAAATAGTTAAAAATAATAAATCTGTCCATTCTGGAATTATTTTAGACTTTTTTATATTCGCCAATAGTGTAGGACAAAGGGTACGGGTGCCCACTGTACGTTTTTTAAACGAAAACACATTTTTAGCTTAAAAGCGGATGGAATATCGATGATGTTAAGTGTCCTTATAATAAAATGTTCCAAAAACAAAGTATTTAAAGCGATTCGCTCAAGGAAAAACCAAAAACCAGGGGTGGAAACCGAAAAACATCAAAGTAATTTCACTAAATTCTTGGTTGTTATTCAAAAAAGACCCCTTTTATGTCATCTTATGAACTTGAAAATGAGTTTTGTACTCCAGTAACGAGTCGTGCAATAAGAAATGAACGACTGAAATCAATTTTATAAGGTCGAAGTCCAAGGAATGAACCACGGCTGAGCATACAACATATACGAAAAAGTTTAGTGTTTGCCAGGCAACACATTGACTGTAAGCATTGGTTACATGTTCCATTGCCCGATGAAACGAAGTTTTATTTGTTTGTATCTGAAGGAAAATTATTTAGTCGATGCCCAATAAACAATATTTAATCATATCCAAATAAATTAATCTTCGTTTCATCGGGCAAAGGAACATTTTACTAATGCTTACAGTCAAGGTGTTGTCTGGCCAACTCTAAACTTTTCGTATATGTTGTACGCTCAGCGGTGGTTCTTTCCTTGGACTTCGACCTTATAAAACATATTTCAGTAGTTCATTTCTTATTGTACGACTCGTCACTGGAGCACAAAACTCATTTTCAAGTTAATAAGATGACATAAAAGGGGTCTTTTTTGAATATAAAAAAGGCTAAAATAATTCCAGAATGGACAGATTTATTATTTTTAATTATTTTTTGCACTTTTTAATAATATTATTTAAAAACTTAGCGTTAAACTCAATTCAAAATAATATTTAATTCATTTTAGGCATTTTGTCCCTATTATTTTTTCCAGATAAATTCACTACTTTTCTAACTATTCAGCCAATAAAAAATTAAATTAAAGGAGAATCGTAAAAAGCAATTCATATTATTAAATCCAGTTTAATTACTGATCATTTTTTAGTTAAAGCTAAAAAAATAAGAAATTTATGAAAAAGTTTTTAACGAGTTAGTAAATTTTAACTCGTCGTCCCTATTATTTTTTCCAACACTGTATATACCCTCTATCACTAGAGTGGAGGGTATAAAAAAAAACCGAAATTAAAAAAAAAATGTCAAGCTTTTTAATGGGCTTAGTGAAAAAAATTTAAAAGTGCGACCCTTATAAGATAATTACAATTTAATATTTTGACCTTGAATTTTAAGGTCAATTTTTTTTTTTTTTAAAAACCACAAATGTCGTTTTAAAGGCCGTCAAAAGTGCTTTAAAATTCGTTTTTTAAATTATATTTTTGTTTCATCAAAATGTTAATTAAAATTCACCAAAATATGTTATTTTCAAAAACATCAAATCTTCCCAACCCTGTAACTCTGCCAATATTTCATCAACAAATGTTATATTTGTAATTTATACTATCTATCATTAACATAATATTTTGTCAAAATTATACTTAAATCGGACAACATTTGTTTCTTGGTGTGGACCGTTGACGCGTTTTGAACCATATACCCTCTATCACTAACAAGGGAATTATCTCAACCCTTATGAACCGATTTGCCTGAAACTTAAAATATATATTAAAGAGACGATTTTAAGGTAGGAATGTCACGGCTTATCGGCCATATCGGTGTTTAAAAATTTCGTTGTCCCCTTATGAAACCATGTGGACCTACGGGAAAATTTTGATAACTTCCGAACTAACAGGAATATCATATGGGGCAAAAAAAAGGGTCGACTTAAATTTAATAAAGATTATTTCTTATCCATATGGATATCGTAGGTCTATGTCTTCACATAAGTACCCCCCAAAATTTACACATTTTTCTGAAAGAAATATTTAAAGAAGCCGAATTTTTACATGGTTATGCCACCATTGGATAGGCATTAAAAAAAACTTTCTTCTCATATGAATATATCATATAGTTTCTTAAAAAGAAATAGCTGAAAAATCCAAAAAACGATTTTTCCGCCATTTTTTGACCCATGTTTTGAACCCCTAAATCCCCGATATGGCCGATAAGCCGTGACATCCCAACCTTAGAATTGCCTCTTTGATATATATTTTAAGTTTCAGGCAAATCGGTTCATAAGTGTTGAGATACTTCCCTTGTAAGTGGAGGGTATAAAAAATTAGAGAAAACAAAACTGTTGGTAAAAAAAAATTTTAATGAAAAACAAGTTTTTGATGCAAAAAAAAAATGTTGATGAAAAAAAAAAAATTATAAAAAAAAATTTTTAGTGATGTTTTTTTTTTTTTCGACGAAAAAAATTTTTTTGATGTAAAAAAAAAAAAAAATTAATGAAATTTAAAATTCGATGAAAAAGTTGATAAAAAAAATTTAATGAAAAAAAACTTAATGACAAAAAAAATATGATGTAATAAAAAATTTTATGAAACAAAAAAAAAATTATGAAAAAAATTTTTTGATGACAAAAAAACTAATGAAAAAAAAAAAATTATGAAATTTTGAAAAAGAAAAAAAAAATTGTTGAAAAATAATTATCTTACTTTTTTTTTTACCAGCTGGTTAAAAACGGGTGTATTTACCAGCAGGTGAATTATTATCCAAGTTACAAATCGAAGTTACAAAACCCTTTGGTTTTAAGGAAATTAAAACAGTAATTCTTACTATCTTTTTTCTTAGTCGGTAGCTTATATAGTCAAACTGAGGTGACGTCCTGCATAATTTTTAAAATTAGACACCAGCCTAAAAATATTATCATATTGAAAAATGTCTTTATAACAATCTGAAAATCATTTTGTCTTTTTTAAAGTTTTTGAAATATTAAAAATTTTTCTTAAAAATAACATTTGATGTTTTTGTAAAAAAAAAATATAAATCACCTTCAACCATACTGTTTAAGAAATTCGTTACTACAATTCAAATTATACAATTTTGCAAGTTTTTGTATATAAATGCTAGCAAATTTTTAATAATATATATCAGTTGTCCATCGATTACTAAACAATCAATATCAATAACAAGTTTTTGCATAAACTACATTAAAAATAAACATGGCTTTTAAATTCATTACTTTCTGTACTCTCTTGGCTGCTGCCAATGCTGGTTTGGTTTCTCCCATAACCTATGCCGCTTCGCCAGTCGTTAAATACGTGAATCCTTCTGTAGATGCTGTTGCATCTACCCAACATAATGTTGTACGTTCATTCGACGGTACCGTTTCATCATATTCCAAATCTGTGAATACTCCTTACTCCAGTGTACATAAAGTTGATACACGTATCAATAATAATGTTTATACACCAGCCATTGCCAAGACTGTTACTTATGCTGCACCAGCTGTTGCCAAAACTGTTGTAGCTCCTACTTATTATACCCATGCTGCTCCTGCTGTTACCAAAACTGTATACTCACATGAATCTCCTGTTGTATACTCTCATCCAGCTGTTGCCCAAACTGTATCATATGCTGCTCCCACTGCTACTACTAGCTACAATCATGGTCCAGCTGCTACCACTTATACACACAATGCTCCTGGTGTTTCTGGTTATGGTACAAGTCAAACACTTCATTATTCACCCGCTGAGATGGTATCACATATGAGTTTTGATGGTTTCGGTACTCATTGGGGATTCTAAATTGAAAATATTATTTAAAATTCTAAAAACTTGTTGAGATTTTTTGTTAATTTGTAAATTAAATATTTTATTGTGCAAAAAAATGACATTTACTATTTTTTTGTACTTAAACTGTGTAATTTTTTGTACTAAAATTCGGTCTAACAAAAAGTTTTCAGAGGCTGTTTTAGTTCTTCAAGTGAGAATTTTTTTTCTACACTACACAGTAGAATATGGATGCGCATCGTAAAAAAATCAAAATTGTTAGCGTTTTTATTGGTTGAACATGGGTTTGATAAGAGACATCCTGGGGCACAAAAAACCATTCATAAAGTATTTTGGGCTTTTCATCTCAAGTGACACATCTTTGAAACCAATGTCTTCCGATTGGAATGCAATTTGCACCAAGTTTAGTCCTATTGAATAGTAATAGTCTTCTCTGGAAGACTCTCTAACAAGGGAGGTCTTCCAAAAAGCACCCACCGAATGTCCTGAAACTTGCGTATGGGAATGAGGGCAGAAAAATAGGAGTTACCTTTTTTTTTAACGCCCCAATCTCAAATTTATTTAAAAATGTGGTCTTTCCGGAAAATCCGAAAAATTTTCAAACTAGCAGGAATTTTGCCAAATGCCAAAATACCGGTCAGCTTAATTTTAATAAAGATTATTATATATGATTTTGGTGGACGTACGTATATACCGCTCCATATAAACTGCCCCAAGGTTTTTAAATTTTTTAGAATAATGAATTAACGAAGCCGAATTTGGACACGAACGATACACCACAGGATAGGAAAAACTTTTGCATATAGGTTCTTTTGAAGAACCTTTGCCTCTTTGCCTCTGTCACATATGAGGCATTCCACACCGAATGTTCAGCGAAAAAAAACATGTGTACCGTTCATTTCTGAATAGGTTGCAGGGATAGCCCTATATGGAACTAAGAAAATTGCGTTTTTGGTTTTTGGTTTTTAAAATTTTCAAAAACTGGACTTAGTAGGCTTGGTCAAATATTGGAAAACTGGCAAAATTTGTGCCAAGTTGCCTTCTTTAAATATTTATCAAATTAAAACGGAATGCACCACAATTTCAAAAATTTACATTCTTGTGTAGTTTTGTATGGGCTATTGACTATTTTTTTTTTTTAATTTTCAGAACCTGTTCTGAAATTTTCTATTTTTTAAAAAAGTCAATTTATCAAAAATCCGAACACTTTTTTTTAATTTTTTTTTTTAAGTTTAGATCTATCCACATAAAAAAATCAGACATGTGTTTTTAATTTTTTTCGAGAAAATTGTATTTGAGTTTTTAATTTCATAACAATTTTGTAATTTGCTTGTATTTTCTTATTTCAACATTGCGGATGAGTATTAAATATATGCATTAATGTTACTCATGCGCTATGTTGAAACAAGAAAATACAAGCAACTAAACAAATTGTTATGAAATTTAAATGTCATTTTCTCGAAAAAAAAAAATGAAACACACATGTGAGGCATTCCACACCAAATGCTACAGAAAAACATGGGTCCCGAAAATTTCTGAATAGGTTGTATGGATTGCCCTATATGGAACTAAGAAAATTGCGTTTTTGGTTTTTCTAATTTTCAAAAACTGGGCTTAGAAGGCGTGGTCAAATATTGGAACAATGGTCAAATTTGTGGCGAGTTGCCTTGATTAAATATTTATCACATTAAAACGGAATGCACCACAATCTCAAAAATTTAGATTCTTATATAGTTTTGTATGGGCTATCGATTAAAATTTTTTTTTTTTTGGAAAATTTTCAGAACCCGTTCTGAAATTTTCCATTTTTTAAAAATGTCAATTTATTAAAAAACATGCCACTTTTTTTTTTCTTTTTTAAATTTTTTTTTAGAAGTTTAGATGTTTGTCCATCCACACAAAAAAATCAGAAACACGTTCTTCGTTTTCGTTTTTGCCCTACACTCAAAAAAAAAAAACTGTAATGTTAGCAAAAAAAGCTTGTAAACCTACAAGAAAATTTGCTGATTTTGAACCCACAATTTTTTTGCTAAAGTTAGCAAAAATATTTTGCCAATAACACTGTGTGACAGCGAAAAAAAACCTGGGATGCGATCCTTTTTTTCTGGTAGGTGTTGTCGAGTACAATAAGTCCCTGTACTTGAAATTTGCGAAACACCTCCAAAATCTTGAGTTACGGGTAAAAAACCGGTTTTTCGAACTTTTTACACTTATAAGTCAGTAACTTTGTTGAAAACCAACCGATTTTAAATTTATCGACGGTTTTTGAAAGAAGACAGTGGGACCTTCCGAAGATCTGAACATAATATTTAAGTAATATTGAGACAACTATGCGTATTTCTCCAGCAAACTAAATTTTTTCAAAAAATTTCTCTATTTTTCAACTTTGGAGATGTTTTTACACATTTTTTTGTTAAGGAACCGCATTATTTATGAATTTATTAAAAAATTATATTTATTTGTGAGAAAAACTCAACTTTGGTTTTTAAAATCGGTAAAAAATTGACCGAGTTATTAAACTTTTAATAAAAACAAAATTTTGGAATAAATGCTTGCACATTGTTTTTATACCCTCTAACCGTAGTACGGGGTATATTCACTTTGTCATTCGGTGCGAAACGCATCAAAATAACGGTCTAGAGTCTCACATCGAATATAATTTTTTGATCAGTGATCGATTCTAAGACATTATAGAGATGGCGAAATATCGGTCTAGAGTCCCATAAAGTATATATTTTTTTGATCATTGATCGATTCTAAGATATTCAAGAGAAATCCGTCATGTGCGGACGTCCGCTTGTAGAATACAAGATAATTTAGTGGAATGTAAATCTTGTAAAAATGACAATGGAACTCTAAAGCAAAAAACTTTTGCGAAAGCTCTTGTTCTAAACTGTTGTTGAGAAGGGGAACTCAGCGGCGCGGATGTATGGCCTGCCTGGGACACCTTTCCCTTGCGATAAATGAAAAAACAAAAACTACAAGGACGTTTCGCGGGTTTGTGGGGGGGGGGGTTGTGGGTGATGCTGTCTGGGAACACCTTCCCCTAGCGATTAATGTTTACAAATTTATATATTATAATATTTACACTCAAATAATAAAATTTTATATTTTTATTTATTTTTCGTTTAACCTAAAAGGAAAGCGGACCAAAAAAATGGCATTGTTTAATCCCCTTGGTTCAACAGCGGGTCAATGAACTTCATATGACGCAAAAATGTTTTATTTGTTGAACAAATAGACAAAAAAACTTTAAAATAAAATAGTGTATTTCTGGGGTTGCATTAGTTCTCCAAGGGGAAACTTTTTTCCCCTGGTCCGGTTTAGCCCATTTACAAACTTAACTGTCCTATAAACATAACACATATTCGTGTCAAAACTTCAGGAGTCTAGCTCTTTTATTTTAGACAGTTTCGTGTCTTCCACAGATGGACAAACGGACGGTCAGACAGACGGACAAAGCTAGAATGTCGTAGAATCGATCACTGATCAAAAATATATACTTTATGGGACCCTAGATCGATATTTCGATATATTTCACACAGAATGACAAAGTGAGTATACCCCGCATATTATGGTTGGATGGTAGAAAAACATTGTGCAGGCATTTATTACAAAATTTTGTTTTTATTAAAAGTTTAATAACTCAGTCAATTTTTAACCGATTTTAAAAACCAAGGTTGTAATTTACTCTTAAATAAATATACTTTATTAATAAATGCATAAATGGTATGGTTCCTAAATAAAACAATATGATAAAACATCTTCAAACTTAAAAAATAATGATTTTTTTTTTTGAAAAATTGAGTTTGCTGGAAAAATACGCACAGTTGTTTTAATATTACTTAAATTTCACGTTTACAACTTCGAAAGATATTAGCTTATTCTTTCTAAAACCGTCGAGAAATTCAAAATCGGTTAATATTCAACAAAGTTACTGGCTTATAAGTGTAAAAAGTTCGAAAAACCGGTTTTTTAACCGTAACTCAAGATTTTGGAGGTGTTTCGCAAATTTCAAGGACAGAATCTTGTTGTACTCAACAGCACCTACTTGAAAAAAAGTATCGCATCCCAGGTTTTTCTGTTTCATTCATTTTTGTAACACTGTGTAATTAGTAAACAAAAAATTTTTTTTTTGACACATTTGAGAACCCCATTGGGTTCGGACCCGATAGGTCCAGACCCCGATGGGCCTAGACCTAGTTGGGTTCCTTAAAAATCGTCATAGTTTTTGATCCAAAATTTGTGTCCGTTTCGCTCTACCTTGCTTAGTTTTTGAGATACGTGATTATAGGGGACCACTGGGGTCTTGAGAATTAAAAAACTCGATAACTTTAAAAATATTACTCGGAGAGCTTTTGACTATTTTTCGGTCTTGTTCTACACTCAAAAAAAAAAAACTGTAAAGTTGGCAAAAAATTTAGTTAAATTTAACTAAAAAAACACCTGATTTTGAACCTACTAAATTTCTAGTTAATTTAACAAAAAATATTTAGTTAACTTTTCGTAGAATGAATGTAGCAAAAAAACAGTAATTTTAACTAAAAATTCAGCTGAAAATTTTGTAAAATTTTTTATTAGGTGAATTCAGCTAACCTTTTTTTTTAAATAAAAAAAAAATTATTTTTCACAGCGTTAAGTTCAGCTTAAGTAGGACTAGTGAGATTTGCATAGGAGGCTACACAAGAAATGTTTAAAATTTTCGACTTGACAAAAATGTTACAAAAAATCAGCAAATTAATTAGTAAAAATTCGTAAACTCAGTTTTAAAGTCAACAAAAAAAATTAATTCCAAATTTGTACAAAACTAGTATTTTCGTAAATCGAACTTAACTAAAAAAAGTAGTTAAAACGCTGATTTTAACTAAAAATTTGCTAAAAAGCCAGTAAACTCGAGTTAACAAAAAAAAGTTTGTTAACTTTACAGTTTTATTTTTTTGAGTGTACGTATTGAGGGCTACAAAAATGCTTTTGGACTTTTTGTTGTGTCGGCAATATTTACCGATATATGAGCATTTTAAAATTTTCAGAAATGCTAAATTTTTTGGATCCAAAGTTAGGGCCCATTAGGGTCCACACATGTGAAGAGGACCCGCGAAAGTATGGAGATTCTAAGAACCAAAAATGCCCTACATTTTGCTCTATCTGGCTTAGTTTCCGAGATAGAGCCATTTTAAGTTTTCTGAAAATAAAAAAAAATTTACCATTTATTTTTGCTAATGTTAGCAAAAAATCTTGTAAAAATGTTGTCAACTCAATTTCAAATCTTAGCAAAAGAAATTAGTTCAACGTTTGTTTAAAATTGCTAATGTGCTAAATGAAGTTTACAAGAATTTTTTGCTAACATGCTAATCTCAACTAAAAATTTGCTAAAAGTTAGCTAACTAGCATTAGCAAAAAAAAATTAGTAAATCTACTAACGTATTTTTTTGAGTGTACAACATTTGTTTAAAACATACCTACGCCCTATCTCCACTCACTAAGTAGGCTCTCATACAAATAACAGTTGGAGCAAATTTTATAAAAATTTAATTTTGAATGAAAGCCTACTTAGGGAGTGGAGATAGGGCGTAGGTATGTTTTAAAAAAATGTTGTCGGGTAAAAATAAATGGGTATAGGTCTCACTAATGACCCCTCTCGGACGCACCATTGGACCGGTAGAAGCTTATTAAATAAAACAAATTTACAAAAAATAAAAAAAATTGTATGGTGACCGCCTTAAAAATTAGAGATAGAGGGTAGGTGTGTTAAGAGAAAATGTTTGGACTAAAAAAATATTGTGGGTCGGTCATACATTTTGTTGCCCTAAGGGCACTATTAGGTCAGTTAGAGCGGTTGGAGCAAATTTTAAAAAATGTCGTTTTGTGTGGTAGCCCCCTTAGAACTTGGAGATAGGGTATTAGTTTGTTCCAAAGAAATGTTAAGACGTAAACATTAATGGGGGTCGTTCTTATAAATGATCCTCTATGACGCACCGTTGGAGCAGTAAAAATGATTTTGAGTTTGGAAAATTACAATAAAATTGTTTAAAAAAATTTTAAAAAATAGTAATAATCGTTATCCCACAATCCTCCTGGACAAAAAATTTGTAGAATCGATAGAAGTTTTACACAAAAAAATTTCAAAAAAATCAAAGAGTACAAACATGAGATTTAAATTTTAAAACTTAAAAATCGCATACTAGAGCGCTTTTAAGAATTTTTTGGTATTTTTTTTGAAAAAGTACTTAAAAAAACAAAGGCCCTTACCACAAGAAAACAAAAACTCTATTTTAACAAAAATTTTATTTTAAATTTCAAATTTTCAATACATTTTTTGAAAGTCAATTTTAAAAACAAAAACAATTTGTATGGAAATAAAATTAAAAGCTCATTTTAAATTTATTTTATTTTCTTGTGGTAAGGCTGAAAAATTTTGAAGAAAAAAAAATTGAAATTTTTACCATTATTGAAGAAGTTATGAGTAAAAGAAGTTGAGTAAAGGAACAAACTACCAATTTTTAAAAATTCGATATCTTTTGAACGGGACATCAAAAAAATCTGAAAATTTCGATGGGTACTAAAAACTGTAAACAATTTGGGAAAATCTAAAAAAAAAAACTTCAAAGTGTCCGATTTGACATGGAATGCCCCATATATTTGTTACTCACAATTGTATACGTTTTGTGGCATAAAAATAAATGAAATTTTACAATTTAGCTTTTTCTGCATTTTCCTTATACTAGTCGAACTTTCTGTCTTTAGTAACCCCTAGTGAAATTTGATGCAGTACATTTTCATATAACATTTTAGCCCTTTAAACGCAAGTATTAGTGAACTTTTTAGCTATTTCTTAGAAAAAATACTTTAATCACCAATAAAAACGGAAGATAGGGGGTCAATATGTTCTAGAAAAAAATCCATATCAAATTCTATTGAAGACATCTCAACACTATATCAAGCTCAAAAGAACATTTACATTATTTTATTCGACTTTTTTCAAACACCTTTTGAAAAAAAAGTATAAATTTAGTGGGCTATAAAAAAAAATGAAACATTACAGAGCAAAACCCATTGGGGATTTTACTACTACACACAAGTACTTTCAAACTGTCTTGGTTTGGTTGAGGCCCTAAGAAACGACCCTTTAATTGTTTCACACTCCCAGTAAAAACTTCTATTACCAAGTAATGAGGTTTTCGCCTTTAAGTAGATGGTGGTAGCTAGTTACTATGTTGGTGAAACACTCATTATTTTAACATGGCGATGTCATTGGAGTAATGACCGCATACCCACTCGCTTACGAGAATGCTACTGAAAAACTACATACATTAGTACCACAAATAATAAGCTACTAGTAGCCCAAAAATAATTCGTTACCCACTACTTACAAAAATGCTACCAAATAACAGCATACATTAGTCCCAAAAATAAGTAGCTACCAGTTGCTCAAAAATAACTCGTTTCCCACTCCTTACAAAAATGCTACCAAATAACAGCTTTTGATTTTTTTAATAAATTTTTAACTTGGGGCAACTTCCGCCAATATGAAATTGAACAAGTTCATGTTGAACGCGTTTATTTCAAGAGCAACCAAGCGGGCAAATGCGGAAATAGAAATGATCCAATGTGCCAATGGAACCAATGTTTACGTTGATATCCTTCCCTCCAAATGTTTGATTGTAAAATTCAAATATTACAGGACCGAAAATATATCTTGGAACCTCGTAGAAAGGGACATTTGGCTACTTAGGACATTACCAATAACAAATATACAGAAGCGACTGCTGCTCAGCCAATGGAAACCGCATTAAACACCATCTTAAGTCTACATAAGAGTGAGTTAGGTTTTAAGGGAAATACTGTCTGTGATGGTTTTTTACCTTTTTACCGGCTTTAACATAATTTAAACAACAAGACAAAAAAAAGTTAAATTAAAATTAAACACCACAAAATTTCTACAAAAAACAATAACAATTTAGAAAAAGCCAATTATAATCCAGAAAACTTCAATAGAAGTTATGTAAAGACTAATTAAGGCTCATAAATCACGATCAAGTGTCAGCTAGATCCAGTTTTCTGAATATCAATTTGGTTTTCTAAACTTTTTTTTGCCTTGTCCAAATTTTAATCAGAATTCCTGAATTTGAATTTCTGTTCACAGAGTTTTATTAGAAAAAGTAGATAAATAAATTTTGGCAATTTATCAGATATTTTAAATCGTATTTACCAGTAACCTGTTCTGTATCAGGTTATTGGTAACTCATTATTTATTAACAAGATGTAACCGGTTTTGTATTAGGCTATCGGTAACTCATTATTTGTTAACAAGAAGTAATCGAGCAGGTAACGAGCTCTCATTACATAGAATGCAGGCGGTAATGGGGACTTATTACCAAGTTTTTACTGGGCTGTTATTTCATAGAGCTTGAGACAAACTTTCATTTAAAATTTAGTTAAGCCAAATGAAACGTTTCAATACGTGACGCTCTTAGATCAACCTTTTAAATTTTTATTGGAAATTTTCTCTAAATATAAAAATTTCATCTAAGGCCGTCACGAGTAAAAATTATCGGATTTGTCTTAAAATATTTCGAAATGAAATTTTGTCTCAAGCTTTGCGAAAGCTTAAGACAAAAATCTTTACGTATCGCTGACAAAATGAAATTGAAAAGTAAAACTTTTTTTCATGTCTTCCACTTAATTTATTTCAATTCAAGCAGAAAATATGTTGTAATAAAAATATACATAAATTATGATGAGAAAACAAAAAAACAGAAAAAATGTAATCGCACCCTCGAAAGGTAAGATGACAATTGCGGGAACAAAAAAAATATAAATAAAATCTAAATGGATGGGGAAAAAAACTTTTCTATTATGATTTTTAAAAGTTGAAAGATATTCATACATACATTCATATATATTTCTGCACTGTTTTCTTTATATCTGTTGTTGTATATTTGGCAAATGGTAAATTTGTTTTTTGTTTGTTTTCTTTTATGGGTGATGATGAATATTTATTAGAATTTCAAAGAACAAAAAACAAAAAAAGTTTACAAAACTTTTGATACTACTACAATAGAAATTGAATATACCATACCGCACTATGGGCTGAAATCATAAAGTGCAGAGCGGCATATTTTCAATAACTTAAAAGGAAAGTCTTTCAGAGGGCACCCACCGATTGTCCTGAAACTTGGAATGAGGGAAGAAAAATAAGAGTTTTTTTAACTGCCCAATCTCAAATTTAAAAAAAAAAGTAGCCACCTTATGAAAAAATTAGGTTTTCGGGGAAATCCAAACTACACTATTTCCAATTGTAAAATTAGGAAATGGTGTAGTTTATTTAAAAATTTCCAAATGTATTTTAAAATTTTTCAAATATATTTTAAAATTGTCAATATATATTTTTAAGTTGTCCAAATGAATTTTTAAATTGTCTAAATACATTTCAAAATTGTCCAAATATATTTAAAAAATGTCCACGTGAATTTTTAAATTGTCCAAATGTATTTTAAAATGGTTCAAATATATTCTAAATTGCTCAAATGTATTTTAAAATTGTCCAAATGTATTTTAGAATTGTCCAAATGTAGTTTAAAATTTTCCAAATGTATTTTTTAATTGTCCAAATGTATTTTAAAATTGTCCAAATGTATTTAAAAATTGTCCAAATGTAGTTTAAAAATTTCCAAATGCATTTTAAAATTTATAAAATAATTTTGAAATAAAATTACTTGACTGAGTTTGTTAAAAACAAAATTAAAGTTTTGTATTATAGACCGGCCCTGCCAACTTTGACGATTTATCGTCATTTTGACGATTTTTGAAGTCAATTTTACTAAAATGAAGATTGACGATTTTTCATTTTCGCCAGGAACAAAAATGATGATTTTATTAAATGAGGAAAACATGGTAAACTTTTGTCAAAAAATTCAAATTTTGTAAGTAAATTCTTTGAAGTTTACTTAATTTTTTGAAACGAAAAGAGAAAAACATATATTTTTGTTAAAAAGATAGTTACTTTTAAGAAAAAAACTTAATAATTTCAGGAAAAGTAAAAAATTCACCAGAAAAAACATTCAAAAAAAGATTTTTAGTTGAAAAATAGATTTGTATTAGAAGTGGTCAGTTTTTGTGCATTCAATATAAATTAATTGGTGCGTTAAATTTACAACGTTCCAATATCGGGATGAATTTTAATATGGGGGATGGGCTTTTCTTTAGTTTTAAATTTCAGGTCAATTAATTGATAATTGCGACTTGAAGACAGGTCGAGGACCAATATTTTGGATAGTTACAAACATCAACAGAAACTCACACCGGCCGTTTTTATTAAATGTTTGGTTGATATCATGTTTGGTTGATTTACAATTGCTGTTTGTTGATTTAAATTTGACGATTTTATTTTCTGTGTATCTTTCAAACATCAAAAAAATCTGTTTAAAAATTGTAAATATAAAAGATGTTTTTTAGTAGCTTAGGTTAGGTTGTAAATGGCTGTTGACGTTTTACGTCAACACACGTAGACGCTGAGGTCCATTGTGATACCACGGGACCGTAATAGGTTTCCCTACTAGTCCCTGTCGTTAAACCAGTTTGAGCTTCTTATGAAACTCCTTACACACAGAAAACGGATTCGTTGTGCCAACCAAATTTAGAACCAACCAAATTTTTGTAGTCCAGCCAACTATCACTTTTATCAGTTGTGATTACTAATAATTTCGATTTAGCCAATTGGTATTTATATCGAATTTCAGTAAGAGCAACTGAATATATCTGTTGAAGCAACGAAAAATTATAGGAACAAAATGGTTGTTGTGACCGATATAATACCACCACAACTAAAGTATTTTATTAATGGGGCCATTCAACCGTTAAATAAAAAGACAAAAATAGTGTTTTTTTTTAAATATATTTATTAAATAAGTTAAGTTGATATTTAATACAATTTAAAAAAAAAAAAAATTTTACGAAAAATTCTCAGAATCTGAGAAAAATGTGACAGCACCAGAGACTTTTTCTATAGAAAAAATGTCTCAGAATTTAAGACTTTTTCAAGAGAAAAAATGTCTCGGAATCTGAGACTTTTCCAATAGAAAATACGTCTCAGAATCTGGGACTATTTCTATAGAAAAAACGTCTCAGAATTTGAGACTTTTCTATAGAAAAAACGTCTCAGAATCAGAGATTTTTTGTGGAAAAAAAATGTTTCAGAATCTCAATGTCAAGGAATCTGAGACTTTTTCTATAAAAATAATATCTCAGAATCTAAGGCTTATTCTATAGAAAAAATGTCAAAACATCTGAGACGTTTTCTATAGAAAAATTATTAGAATTTAAGCAATTTTTTTTTAGGATGGTTTTAGAATTTGAGAAATTTTTTCTATTGAAAAAGTCTCAGATTCCGAGACATTTTTTCTCTTGAAAAAGTCTTAAATTCTGAGACATTTTTTCTATAGAAAAAGACTCAGATTCTGAGACATTTTTTCTACAGAAAAAGTCTCAGATTCTGAGACATTTTTTCTACAGAAAAAGTCTCAGATTCTGAGACATTTTTTCTATAGAAAAAGTCTCAGATTCTGAGACATTTTTTCTATAGAAAAAGTCTCAGATTCTGAGACATTTTTTCTATAGAAAAAGTCTCAGATTTTACAAAGTCTCAGATTCTGAGACATTTTTTCTATAGAAAAAGTCTCAGATTCTGAGACATTTTTTCTATAGAAAAAGTCTCAGATTCTGAGACATTTTTTCTATAGAAAAAGTCTCAGATTCTGAGACATTTTTTCTATAGAAAAAGTCTCAGATTCTGAGACATTTTTTCTATAGAAAAAGTCTCAGATTCTGAGACATTTTTTCTATAGAAAAAGTCTCAGATTCTGAGACATTTTTTCTATAGAAAAAGTCTCAGATTCTGAGACATTTTTTCTATAGAAAAAGTCTCAGATTCTGAGACATTTTTTCTATAGAAAAAGTCTCAGATTCTGAGACATTTTTTCTATAGAAAAAGTCTCAGATTCTGAGACATTTTGTCTATAGAAAAAGTCTCAGATTCTGAGACATTTTTTCTATAGAAAAAGTCTCAGATTCTGAGACATTATTTCTATAGAAAAAGTCTCAGATTCTGAGACATTTTTTCTATAGAAAAAGTCTCAGATTCTGAGACATTTTTTCTATAGAAAAAGTCTCAGATTCTGAGACATTTTTTCTATAGAAAAAGTCTCAGATTCTGAGACATTTTTTCTATAGAAAAAGTCTCAGATTCTGAGACGTTTTTTCTATAGAAAAAGTCTCAGATTCTGAGACATTTTTTCTATAGAAAAAGTCTCCGATTCTGAAACATTTTTTCTATAGAAAAAATTTCAGATCCTGAGTAATTTTTTTATAGCAAAATTCTCAGATTCCGAAACATTTTTTTAATAGAAAAAGTCTCAGATTCTGAGACATTTTTTCTATAGAAAAAGTCTTAGATTCTGAAACATTTTTTGTATAGAAAAAATTTCAGATTCTGAGAATTTTTTTCTATAGAAAATTCTCAGATTCTGAAACATTTTTTCTAAAGAAAATTTCTCACATTCTAAATCATTTTTTCTATATAAAAAGTCTCAGATTCTGAGACATTTTTTCTATAGAAAAAGTCTCAGATTCTGAAACATTTTTTTTGTAGAAAAAATCTCAGATTCTAAAAATTTTTTTCAATAGAAAAAGTCTCAGATTTTGAAATATTTTTTTATAGGAAAAGTGGCAGATTCTGATACATTTTTCTATAGAAAAAGTCTCAGATTCTGAGACATTTGTCCTATTGAAAAAGTTTTAGATTCTTATACATTTTTCCGTTAGAAAAAGTTTCATATTCTTAGACATATTTTCTATAGAAAAAGTCTCAGATTCTAAGACATATTTCCTTTAGAAAATCTCAGATTTTGTGATATTTTTCCTTAAGAAAAAGTCTCTGATTCTGAGATATTTTCTATAGAAAAAGTCTCAGATTCTGAAATATTTTTCTATAGAAAAAGTCTCAGATTCTGAGATATTTTTCAAAAAAAAATGTCTCTGATTCTAAGATATTTTTCCTAAAGAAAAATTCTCTGATTCTGAGAGAATTTTCCAATGATAAAAACTCAGATTCCGAAACATTTTTCCTAAAGAAGATGTGTCAGATTCTGAGACGTTTTTCCTATAGAAAATTCACAGATTTTAAGACATTTTTCCTATAGAAAAATTCTCAGATCTGAGACATTTTTCCTGTAGAATAATTCTCTGATTCTGATGCATTTTTCCTATAGAAAGTGTGACATTCTGAGAAGTTTTGTCTATAGGAAAAGTCTTAAAATTATGGAATTTTGCTATAGGAAAAATGTCTCAGAATCTGCGAATTTATCCTATAGAAACAGTCCCAGACTCTCAAACATTTTGCAATAGAAAAAAAATCTGAAATTCTGTGATATTTTTTATGTGATATTTTTTATGCAAACAGGTTACCTCTTATATATTGTAAACTTATGTTTTCCTTTAAAGTTCGAGTGTTGATATTCATCGTATGTTTAGATCAGTGGTCGGCACAAAGAGGCATATGAAAGTATTAGTGTTTTAATAAAAATATGCATGTGTTGGTGTATTTCTTCAACAAAGCGACATCAACCTGCTTTGAAGAAAGTCAGCTTGCTACTGAATAAAATATTTGTTTTTTTTATGCTCTTTGTTGATTTTTTGTTGACATTCGTGTTGTATACATGTGAATTACCGATTGTGTTCGGCTCCAGCGTGCAATGGGTGCCGATCACTGGTTTAGATACTGAATTGGTAAATCCGCACGAAATATGGATCCAAATTTCTTTTTTGATCTTTTAGTGGTAATTTTTTTCTGCAAATGAAACCAATCTTTATTAAAATAGTACACATGTTTTTTGCACAGTTTTAAACATACTTACGTTTTGTGGTTTACTATCCTTTTTGTTAACAGCAAATTTAAATGATGTTTTGGTTTATCTTTGCAGAACATATTTTTAAAAAAATATAAGCTGGAAAATTATTTTGTTTTTTGATGACGTTTTAGTAATTTAACTAAGTTTTTGTATAAGCAACATACAATTAGTTGCAGTAACGTTTTTACAAAATTAAAATATGATTGTGTTTACCAATACTTAATTGTTCTTAGATAGTATTACATTAAAATTTTTAATTTCAAATGTATTTGGAATTTTTCAAAATTAACAACAATTTATATCAAGTATCAGTTGCTATAACTGATATTTAATATAACTGAACTAATATCCTGTGCTTGTTATCAAAAATGTATTGCATTAAAAAACAAAATATAAATGAATGGTTCGGACTATTATGAAAGTTTTCGAACAAATATTTTTTTCAAATTGATAAATGCAACCAATTTTTTTTCAAAATGTGATTGTTTATTGGTAATTTGTTCAGATATTTGGTTGAAAATTTATTTTTTAAATCATGATAATTGAATTTAAGTAGTTGTAACTAAAACTTATAATCTCAAACCAAATTTGAGGAGCTTCGACTGAGTTCCAAATAATTTTTTCCCTGTGTGTAGATGTTGAGTTTTGACATCCGACAAATCAGAAAGATCGTACAGCTCCCTAGATCCCAGTGAAGCAAGTCTCTGACCAGAAAGTGCCGGGCAATGGCAAATAAAGTGTTCGATAGTTTCCAACTCCTCTTTATCCATGCAACTTCGGCAAAAGTCATTCGACGGTGTCCGGAAATTATAGAAACCACCGTCGAAATCTCACCTCTTGGCAGCGACATCAGCTTACTTGTGCGCCCCTGATTAAGAGAAGGCCAAATCAGTCGTGTTATCTCACACGTCCATCAATTTGCCCACCTTTGATTAGTCTCCGTCGCAGAACAAAGCCGTAGGTTTTGCTTTCAAGTTTCTAGAGGCATACCAACACATTCCAATTCTGTTGGAACCTGTAAGGTAGTTCCTAGTCTTGCAAGCTCATTGGCTTTGCAATTCCCTGGAATGTCTTTGTGCCCTGGGACCCATATGAGTCCTATGTTAAACTGCTTGGCCATCTCACTTAAAGACGTGCGGCAGTTAAGGGCAGATCTTGTTTTCAGAAACATTGAATCCAGGGACTTGACCACGGCTTGACTGTCAGTATAGATGTTGACTGCGGTTGTAGACAAGACATTGCAGCTCAACCAGTCAGCCACTTCCTTTATTGCCAGCATCTCTGCCTGGTAAACACTGCAATGATCTGGCAATCTTCGAGCCAGGCTCAACCCAAGCTCCAGAATAGACTCTTAAGCCCACTTGTTCGTGCAGCCTCGATCCATCTGTGTAAAAATTTATGGTAGCTCCACTACCCGGAGTATCCCCCATCCAAGACTCCCTGGATGGTATCATAGTGGTAAAGTGGCGCTCAAAGAGGCTCAAAGAGGGAGCACAGTCCACATTTTGTGGTATTGTTATCTTCTTCAAGATCGCGCTATGTCCAGAATCGCTGCTCCTCCATTGCAGCGTGCTATTAAGTCGAATTGCCGACGCAGCCGCATACTGCCTACCCAATATGTCCAATGGTATCAGGTGAAGGAGGATTTCTAATGCAGCCGTAGGTGTAGTACGAAGAGCACCAGTGATGCACATCGACGCCATTCTCTGTACCTTCCTGATAAAGACACAGTTCGCTTTTGTTTCTAAAGCAGGCCACCAGACAATGATTCCATACAGCAAAATTGGACGCACCACTGCTGTATAGATCCAATGAACGACTTGAGGGCTAAAACCCCATCGTTTTCCAATGGCCCTTTTACAGGAATATATAGCAATCGTTGCTTTTCTCACCCGTTCCTCAATGTTACGCCTGAAATTCAACTTCCTATCTAGAAATACTCCAAGATACTTGGCTCCATCTGAGAAGGTTATTTCAGTGCCGTCCAGAGAAATAGGATCAATAGCAGGAATCTTATTTATCCTTGTAAACAAAACAAGCTCTGTTTTACTTGGATTAACTCCTAGACCACAGTCTCTTGCCCATTTAGACAGATCTTTCAGAGAACCCTGAAGAATGTCCCTCAATGTTGGCAGATGCTTCCCCTTTACCGCTATAGCGACATCGTCAGCATATGCGACAACATGACAACAAGCCCCTTTATAATAATTTAGCCATTAAGTTATTTTTATGAACATAGTGCACAATGGGGTATGATTTTTAATATATAAATTGTTTTGTATTCTTTTAAATACTAATATACATTAGAGCGGCACTAACAATAAGCTCTTTTTTTTCGAACCAACACGCAGTTGTTCCTGATATCAATACATAATATGTAGCAGTACCAGACAAGGGAAAAGTTTAAAACTTAAAACTATTCAATGAAAAAAAAACCAAAAGTATATTTTCAAAAAAATTTAAATTAGTTTTTAAATAAATGTTCTACAATTGAACAGTTCATGCGAATAAGAACGAATAGACTATTTGTATAATTTTACAAATGACGATAAAACGCAGGAAACGACTAAAAACTAATATTTTGTTTATATATTGTTGGACTGTATATTTTATAACTGAATTTTTATTTAGTTCGGTTTGAGTCCATATTAATTATTTCTGAGAAATAATAACTGTTTTAAAATGAGAAAATCTGAAAAAAATCAAGTGACAACACAGGCTAAGTGGAGATGTCGACAGCTTTCGGAAGATGCCACGCTTCCATCATCAGCACTCCTTCGATTGCCACCATGGACGTATTCAGGGGGGGCCCAGGGGGCCCGGGCCCCCCCTTTTGGAATGGAAATTTGTAAAAAATTCAAACACTTTAACACATGATATAAGTTACAAACATAAATTTTTTAGTATTGTAAATATTTTGGTTTTTGAAGAAAAGTTTTAATTATTTTTTTATAAAAACTCTTGATTTTTTGAGTTAATTTTTAAAAAGTCATTCATATCGAAATTTCTGTAAAATATCTATTGAAAACATATTATATTTGTTTTATTTAATAAAAAGTATGCATCAGGATGATGAAAACAGTTTTCTATGAAAAGTTTCAAAATCTGAGGATCTAACAATAAGTTACTTTTTCTATTACACCGCTCAACAAATCGAACGTTTTTGGCTCCGGTTTAAAGTTTAATATAAAATTTTTAAATATTTTGACTCGCTGATTCCAAATCTGTGCTCCAAATTTTTCCATCACTTCTAGAATTTTAATTATTCGCGGTGGAAAATGCGAAAAAACGTGATTTTTGCCTTTTTGAAAGCTTGCACAGCAGCCACTGGGTGGAATAAAAATTTGGTATAAAGCCTTACCTTTTTTACAAAAATGGTAGTTTTAACAGTATCATTTTGAAACGCAAGTGTAACCCAACCAACCGCAATAATTTGAAAAAAAATGTTTTCTATATTGGAGACCATAGACAAATTATACTTTAGCGTTTTATACCAGATTTGTATTTCACTGAATGGCTGCTGTGCAGGCTTTCAAATAATGCAAAAATCATAATTTTTCGCATTTTCAACCGTGAATAACTAAAAATTTGGACGTGATGGAAAAATTTGGAGAACAAATTTGGAATTAGGAGATCGAAGTCTACTAAAATTGATCACCAGAATTCAAACCGGAAAATGAGTGTTGAGCGGTGTTATTAAAATTCTTATATTCTGAAATATTATTTCTATAAAAAACTTTCAGATTTTGAAAACTTTTTTCTACAAAAGTTTTCAGATTTTGTACATTTTTTTCTAAAGAAAAATTTTTATATTTAGGTTCATAATATAACTGGCAAAAAATTAAAAACTTGTATTATTTTTTATGTGAATAAATATACACCCAGAAAAGTTTTACAATAACTTTTTTACGGTTATTCAAACAGTTTTTAGTTAAAGTTGTTTTAAACGTTTTATCGTTTGTTTTTCAAAGAAAATAAAATATTGAATG
This sequence comes from Pegoplata infirma, assembly GCA_963921195.1. Lineage (NCBI taxonomy): Eukaryota > Metazoa > Arthropoda > Insecta > Diptera > Anthomyiidae > Pegoplata > Pegoplata infirma. The sequence continues at coordinate 126,144,559 of OY992539.1, read as the reverse complement.
ATTTTTACAGTTGTTAAAACAATAAACTACAAAAGTTACGGAAAAATATTTTTATCAGTTAAATTATTTGTGACTGATTATACCGTATAATTTTACAGAAGAACGGTTTTTGTAGTTTGTTATTCAAAAAATTTAATTTTTCTCCACAAAATGAAAAATTGTAAACAGTTAAAATAACTGAAATATCGTTTGTTTTTACGGAATGTCTAGTCATTTATTAACGTTTAAAAATAACTGAAAAAGTCTGTTGTTTCAAATGAAATATAAGTAGTCCGTTTTTTAAAAGGAACAACGATTGTTTTAAACGTTTTTTCAGTTGAATTTACTTACAAAATATTTTTAGTGTAGATAAATTTTCATAAACGAATTTACAAAAGCACCTTTAAAAAATTTAATGACGTATTTGAAATTTAGAGAACCATTTTATAAAAATCCAGCCATAAAATCTTTCGCCAACGCAATAATATGTAACAGTAGAGCCGTAAAATGCGTTAAAGAATTAATTTTTCATGTCCAAATATCTCGATAACGGAATGTTCTACAAAAATTTGGAATGCTGATTTCGAATCAGGTCCCTTATTGTGGCTCTTCCCAGTAAACCAAATAATACCCTTATGATATCGAGGCAATATCACCCAGTTATCACATATAAGACGAAAATGAGAGTGTTTTCGTTCTTAATGTACCTTTCCTTATGATATATCGTTTTTCCAAAAAAATATGATATCGTTTTCGCTACCCGTAATTCCAGTCATACACTCAAAAAAAAAACTTTTTAAAATTAGAAGAAAAGTTTGTTACTTTTTTACTTATTAATTTTGACAAGAATTCCTAGTAATTTTACAAGCTTTTTATCTATAATTTTGTATTTTTCAAGGTTTTTACCAATAAAATTGTAAATTTACAAATTTTTTGACACCATAAAATTTTCAAGGAGGTTTCGTAACTTTACTAGATTTTTTGCTACCTCCTATTTTTCGAGAATTCCTAGTAATTTTACAAGCTTTTTTACAAATAATTTTGTAATTTTACAAGCTTTTTACCAATAAAATTGTAAATTTACAGTTTTTGGCGCAATAAAAATTACAACGAATTCTCGTAAATATACTAGATTTTTTTTTTTTTAATTATGTTGGAAATTTGTAAATTTAAAAAAAAAAAATTGTTTGTTAAAAAACAAGGAAAACGTAAAAAATTGGTAAAATTGAATTACGAGACTTTTCCTAGTAATTTGACAAGGGCTTTTTTTGTGTGCAACGATAGTAAAATTGACATTTTTTAGAATTTATCGAAAAACTGTTGTTATTCCAGGCGATGACGATATCGTTTCGATATGAATATGTGATATCGATTTCGCTATCAAAATTTCCAGTAATGATAGAAAAACGCATAAAATTCAAAAATTGTATCGTAATTTTAATTTAAGCTGATACCGTAATCGGTGGTACTATTTTCACTATCACTTATCGTTATTTGGTTTATTGGGTTACGTGAGAATTCGTCTACAGCAAAAATTCCTGTTTTGAATTTTCGAAAAAAATTTTAACGTTGTTTTTTTATGTATAAACAAGTCCTCAGATTCTGAAATGTTTTAAATTTTGATGTTTAAAAAACTGATTGCCACACACTAAATGTCAGATTAAAATTAGCCATTTAAATGAAACTTTTGAACAATTATTACGAAAAATTACCTTAAATTCACGTGTTAACAAATCTCAAAAAAAAACTTTAAAAACTTTTGTAAACAAGAAAAATATCTTAAAATGTATTTTTGGCACTCAAAAATATTAAAAAAAAAAATTTACTCAAAATAAAGTATTTCTTATCAAAATTGTTAATTTTTTTCACGTTAGAAAATTTACTATCTCTTAAAAAGATCATTATGGAGGGTATTCATGGATTCGGCCAAGTCGAATTTAACTTTTTTTTATATTGATATTATTGTGACATGGGTAAGGATGTCCGCACTCAAAAAAAATGAAAAATTACAAGAAAACTTTTTTTTTTGCTACCTCCTATTTGACAAAAATTCCTTGAAATTTTACAAGCTTTTTACCAATAATTTTAGAAGGTTTTTACAAATCAAATTTTAAATTTACAAATTTTTTGACACGATAAAATTTACAAGAAGGTTTCGCAACTTTACTATATTTTTGCTACCTTCTATTTTACGAGAATTCCTAGTAATTTTACAAGCTTTTTACCTATAGTTTTGTAATTTTACAATCTTTTAACCAATAAAATTGTAAATTTACAGTTTTTTGTCGCAATAAAAATTATAAGGATTTCTCGTGAATTTACTAGATTTTTTTTTGTAAAATTATCTTGTAAATTTGTAAAATTACAAAAAAATGTAAATTACAAAAAACAAAAAAAATTCGAACCAAATTTGTTTGTTAAAAAACAAGAAAAACTGTAAATATTGGTAAAATGGGATTACAAGATTTTTTATAGTAAGATGACAAGGTTGTTTTTTGTGTGGGGTACTTAATAAAAACACATCCAGTATGTGCATTAAGATTTTCGCCACCCTAATACTCATATTATGATTTAACAAGTGTCTTTACTGAGAGTTCATTTATATTTGGCAAATTGATATTAATTTTTCTCTAGAGTTCCATTAAAAAAAGTACGTTACTTTTTGAATATTAAAAATTATTGAATGCAAAAAAAAAAAAACAAACTATAAATACGTTTGTTAGATGATAATTGAAATTTCTATACAAAAAAGTAAACAAATAAATAGTTTTATTATTTTGATTAATAACACTGTGTCACAAATTTTCAACAAAGTCGTGACCAAATGAATCTGACACCTAATCTTTATGTAAATCCGAACGCTGAATCCGAATATGAAGTCAGAACGGTCAAAAGTAGAACAGTTTTCGAGATATTTACGAGAAAATCGAGAAAATTACCGTTATTTGCACTTTTCAACTTATTTTTTTAAAACCAAACAATAAAATTTTTTAAAATTTTATCACTTACAAGGGAAGTCTCCCTGGTGTCACCCTCCAATCTTCATGAAATTTGTATATGTTGTTAAGAACGAAAATTAATTCGACCCGTATTTTTTTTTAGCGGCCCAAACTCATTTTTAGGGGGGGTCGATTTGTATGGGGGGAAATTGACCTTTTTCAGTTTTTTACGAATTACGGCTATTTAAACAAAATTAATATAGGCATGTGTGATATCAGATTAAAGGTATTAAAAATACCTATCTCGTGGTGCTAACAACGGGCCAAAGAAGTTAATATTTTTTGACTTATTAACAAAAATGTCCTAAAATTTTGGTATTTTACTCAATATGACGAAAAGTTGTGCATGTTTGGACACGTTCTTAGCACACGTATATAGGTTTTCCAAAGACCTTTCATTTGGTATGTAACATGACTAGGTTTCTTTGCATAATATAGGAGATAAACGAAAAAAACTGAAAAATGGCCTTGTCTTCCCCCCTCCTTTTTACCCCCTAAATATGAATTTGGGCCGCTATAAAAAAATACGTGTCCCTTTATTTTTTCTGATCTACAAAATAAAACCAATTCCATAAAGATCAGCGGGTGACACTAGGGAGACTTCCCTTGTTAGAACGTTAGCTTATTTCAATACGATCATTTTGTGCCCAATAGGATCCAGATCGGTGCAAAAATGACAAAGTTACAGTAGATTAATTGAATTATCCCACTTTTAGATTTTTTTTTAAAAAAACACAAGTAAATATACAAAGCTAAATGTTAGTAATGAAAAGTGGTTTAATTCACTAAATCTTCTGTAGCTTTGCCATTTTTGCACCAATCTGGGTCTTGGTGGGCGCAAAATGTTCGTATTGAAATAAAATAATGTCCTATGTAATAAAACATTATAATTTTTAATTGTTTGGTTTAAAAAAAATTACTTGAAAAGAGCAAAATTGCAAAAAATCATCAAATTTTTCATGAAGTTTGAACTTTTGTCCACTGTAACTCTGTCATTTCTTGACTAATCTTCACAAGCGACCCATGGTTATTTTAGTAATTTTATTACCTTTCATTAAAAAAAAAGAAATACATAAATCGACGAATAGTTTTGAAGATATTTGTATTTAAGTGACATCATCTTTTTTAAAAACACAAATAACGCTTATTTTCGAATATCTCGAAAACTGTTCTACTTTTGACCATTCTGACTTCATATTCGGATTCAGCGGACAATTGTACATAAAGATTAGGTGTCAGATACATTTGGTCAAAAAACTGTCACGTAGTGTAATAGAAGATAATTAAGTATAAGAATCGGTAAACAAAACCGGTTGACAACACAAAACGGCCTAAAAATTTAATTGTCACAGCAATTTCTGAAAAAAAAAATATTTAATTAAGTATAAAAATTACCTTGGATTATATGTTTTGCAAAATCGAATTAAATTATAAATTTTTCAATTTAATTTTAAATGTTTGTCAACCATACACTAATATAAATAGACATTTGCAATCTAAACTAAACATCAGTTATCAATTAACAGTAAATCAAGTAATCAACTAACAATGGCTTTTAAATTCATTCTTCCTTTGTGTGCTATTTTAGCTGCTGCTAGTGCTGGCTATGTTGCACCTGTTACCTATGCTGCTGCTCCTGTCGTGAAATATGTTAATCCTGCTGTAGATGCTGTTGCCTCAACCCAACATAATGTTGTACGATCTTTCGGTGGTACCGTCTCTTCATACTCCAAATCGGTAAACACTCCCTACTCCAGTGTACATAAATTTGATACACGCATAAATAACAATGTTTATACACCCACTGTTGCCAAAACTGTAACATATGCTGCCCCAGCTGTAACCAAGACCGTTAGCTATGCTCCTTCCGTTACCTATGCTGCTCCAGCTCCTTTATTTGCCAAAACTTTAGTTTCTGCTGTACCTACTGTAAATACTTATGCTGCTCATGCTCCCGTTGTGTACTCTCATGGTGCTCCTTTGGTTAAACAAGCTATTGCCTACTCTCCAGCTGCTACTGTTGCTCATGTATCTTTTGATGGTTTCGGAAGTCACTGGGGTTATTAGGACTATTTGGAATATTATTGTTAAATGGATTTGAATAAATATTTTGTTGACATTTGTTAAAATTTTAAAAGTGTTTTTTTTTTTCAAATTCTGATTAATTTTTATTGAAAAAAAAAAAAAAAAATTTTATCCGACCTTTAAAATATTGTTCTCGATTAGGGAATACTCTTTCGCCATTCACCTAGTTTTAAAAAAATTGTTAGGTATCTTTCGAATTTAAAGATTTTAAATTTTTTTCTTGTAATTATTGAAGATATTAAATAGATCTTTAATTGTAACAAAAATGTCTGTGAATTTTGTACTCTTGCCCAAAACATTAAATCATGATAATGTTTTGCGGAAGATTTGGGTGTACTTGCCAAAGCAAAGTTTTTTTAGAAAAAATAACGTTATATTACTTTGCTATTCCATGCAAAACGAATTGAAGTACCAGTCGAGGACCCCATTAAAAAACCAAAAGAGCTGTACATTTCGTAAGTGAGTGCAAAAATAAGTGCAAAAAAGGGTTTTTACATTTTGGAGAATATAAAAGATTCGGCACCAAAGAGTATAACACTTATTTTATGTTCATTTGATAAACAAATGGAAAATTTTTATGCGAAAAGCTTAGACTTTGTGAAAAAGTAGTTTTTGAAAAAAAAAAATAATTTTTTTCACGAAAAAAAAATTTTATGAACCCAAAATTTTTGGTGTACAAAAATTTTAGTGAAAAAATTTTTTGATGAATTTTTTTGATGAAAAGAAAAATTTTTTGATGTAAAAAAAAATTGATGAAAAAAAAAATATGAAAAAAAATTTTGGTGAGAAAAAAATTGATAATAAAAAATTTGATAAAAAAAGTTGTTGAAAAAAAACTTTTTTTTCCTGTCGTGAAATATGTTAATCCTGCTGTAGATGCTGTTGCCTCAACCCAACATAATGTTGTACGATCTTTCGGTGGTACCGTCTCTTCATACTCCAAATCGGTAAACACTCCCTACTCCAGTGTACATAAATTTGATACACGCATAAATAACAATGTTTATACACCCACTGTTGCCAAAACTGTAACATATGCTGCCCCAGCTGTAACCAAGACCGTTAGCTATGCTCCTTCCGTTACCTATGCTGCTCCAGCTCCTTTATTTGCCAAAACTTTAGTTTCTGCTGTACCTACTGTAAATACTTATGCTGCTCATGCTCCCGTTGTGTACTCTCATGGTGCTCCTTTGGTTAAACAAGCTATTGCCTACTCTCCAGCTGCTACTGTTGCTCATGTATCTTTTGATGGTTTCGGAAGTCACTGGGGTTATTAGGACTATTTGGAATATTATTGTTAAATGGATTTGAATAAATATTTTGTTGACATTTGTTAAAATTTTAAAAGTGTTTTTTTTTTCAAATTCTGATTAATTTTTATTGAAAAAAAAAAAAAAAAATTTTATCCGACCTTTAAAATATTGTTCTCGATTAGGGAATACTCTTTCGCCATTCACCTAGTTTTAAAAAAATTGTTAGGTATCTTTCGAATTTAAAGATTTTAAATTTTTTTCTTGTAATTATTGAAGATATTAAATAGATCTTTAATTGTAACAAAAATGTCTGTGAATTTTGTACTCTTGCCCAAAACATTAAATCATGATAATGTTTTGCGGAAGATTTGGGTGTACTTGCCAAAGCAAAGTTTTTTTAGAAAAAATAACGTTATATTACTTTGCTATTCCATGCAAAACGAATTGAAGTACCAGTCGAGGACCCCATTAAAAAACCAAAAGAGCTGTACATTTCGTAAGTGAGTGCAAAAATAAGTGCAAAAAAGGGTTTTTACATTTTGGAGAATATAAAAGATTCGGCACCAAAGAGTATAACACTTATTTTATGTTCATTTGATAAACAAATGGAAAATTTTTATGCGAAAAGCTTAGACTTTGTGAAAAAGTAGTTTTTGAAAAAAAAAAATAATTTTTTTCACGAAAAAAAAATTTTATGAACCCAAAATTTTTGGTGTACAAAAATTTTAGTGAAAAAATTTTTTGATGAATTTTTTTGATGAAAAGAAAAATTTTTTGATGTAAAAAAAAATTGATGAAAAAAAAAATATGAAAAAAAATTTTGGTGAGAAAAAAATTGATAATAAAAAATTTGATAAAAAAAGTTGTTGAAAAAAAATTTATGAAAAAAAAAATTTGATGAAAAAAAAATTTGATGAAACAAAAAAAATTATGAAAAAAAAATTAATGAAAAAAAAAATTTGATGACAAAAAAAAAATTTGATAAAAAAAAATTGATGAAAAAAAAAATAATGAAAAAAAAATTTGATAAAAAAAAAAATTTGATAAAAAAAAAAATTTGATAAAAAAAAAAATTTGATAAAAAAAAAAAAAAAATGATGAAAAAAAAAAAAAATTTATGAAAACAAAAAAAAAATTGATGAAAAAAAAGCTTGTTGAAATATAATTATGTTACTTTATATTCACCAGCTGGTGAAAAACGGGTTTATTCACCACGAGGTGAATTATTATCCAAGTTACAAACCCAAGTTATTAACATTTTTGGTTTTAAGAAAATGAAAAAAATATTTCTTGTTTTCTTTTTCGTTAATTGTTTGCTTATATAGTCAAACTGAGGTGGGGTCCTGCAACTTTTTTAAAATTAGACACCAGCCTAAAAACATTATCATGTTAAAAAATTAATGCGAATGTAACGCAACCTTGTACACATGATTACAATTATTCTCCTTGTCATAAATCCGGTCTCCAATTTTTCCATTACATCCTTAGCAAAAATAAATCGAGTCTGAGGCGACACAGCATCTTTTTATAGCATACCGAATCGCATCCAAAGAGCGCTCTTGAGGATGAAGTAAAAGTAAGGGGAAAAATTTTAATTTTTTCCTAAGATCTTTTATATAAAACTTATAATATAAATTATTTTCGATAAAAATTTATACTTGCTTTCCTTTTTAATATATTCAACACTTTTTGAAAGAAAAACCATACGTTTTGGACAAAGTCCACAGACCATATAGACATGCAACACGAGTGCTTATTTTGGTATTTTCAATATGGACGCATACAAAATACTACTAAATTTATTTCTCTGTCTAGAATACGAGTGCCTTTTCGTGTGAGCTTTTGCATCTGTATTTTCGTTGTTTGTTTACGTTTTGTATGAAACGTCAAAAGTTACACGCCGTTACTAATACATACACATATGCGAAACTTGTTCGTTTCACCCCTATGACAAAGACACATGATTTGACTGCATCATTATTGCGCAATTATCGGCGCTGCAAAAAGTGCTTCAATCATAACACCTTTAAAACATTTCAAATGATGATAATAAATAGGCCAGATTTTAAAATATTGTTTAGTATTTAAAAAAAATTTTGAGTACCTACACCATTTACATTTTAATTTCAGAAAATACATTGCAAAAAATGTCCAATCATATTTTAAAAATTCTAATTTTATTTAAAAGATGTCCAATTATATTTTTAAAATTTCCAATTGTATTTCAGACATTTCCATTTATAACCAACAAATTTTCAATACATTTCAAAAATTTTCAGTTATATTTCATAAATTCCCATTTAAGATTTTCCAATTGTTTTCAGAAATAGTTAAATGTGTTTCATCTTTATTCGGCTTAAATCAGCTCAAAAAAGGTACATGAATTCACTGCGTTTTTATAGAGATTTTATCAGCGTTCTAAATAGACGTGATTTCAGAGCATCTTAAGAGCGCTTTTTCGGTATATCTAAAGTGTGACATCGGCTTAGAGAATCATGCATGTACTTAGCAGGTTTGGATCAAGTTTCCTTTCCAAAAGCTGCTACCAGTTCAGCGAAATTTCTGCTGGGATCAGGTTTTAGAGAAATTTAAATACAAAAAATATCGTTTTCGGACATATTTGACAACTCAAGGCGGCTGAACCCGATGTGCTGACGGCTTAAAAGTAAGTCAAAGGTAAAGCTCAAAGATTGCTTTTTAAGATGTATAACACATTTTATCAGTTGCTTTAACCGTTGGAGCACAATTGTCTTTTAACAAGGTATTTTTCCAAAAAAAAATTTTTTCGATAAGACATCATTGAAAGACAATTGGTGCCCAAAGGGTTAAGTCGACTGACCAAATGAGTACTCAATCTTAAAGAGTAATATTTAAGCTTTAACCTCGACTAATTTTGAAGTCGGCATCACATCGAGTGCCTCCGCTATAAGTTTTAAAAAATGCAAAAAAACAACGATTTTTATGAACTTTGATTCCAATTTTCTCAAAAACCTGATGTGATGGAAAATTTTGGAGACCCTATTTTGGACCAGCTGAACTATTGTAATCAAGTTTACACACATAGAAAACAGTTTAATTGTGCAAGTCGAATTAAGAGCCAACTGCATGGATTAATTACAACAACCGAAACTTTCGGTTGCGATTACGGAAATTTATTTGAACCAAAATAAGTTAAATTTTCAAAACAAGTTTTAGTTATTGCAACCGAAAATTTTGGCTGTTGTTATTAAACTATGCAGTTGGCTCTAAATTCGGCTGGCACAACTAAACTGTTCTCTTTGTGTATAAGGCCGCTTCCTAATCTAAAACTGTTCTACTTTTAATACTACACAGAAAAAATTATTTAATATTATTGAGTAAAAAATTACTCAATTTTGCACCAGTAAACGATTTAATAGTATTGAGTAAATTTTTAATAAAAATTTATTAAATGTTTGAAAAAAAATTTTAGTAAATTTTTAATTGTGTTAATTACACAGGGCAACACTTTTTCTTTGCCCGGGTTCTGATAGCTAATTTTGGGTATTAGGGGTACGCTAATTTCAAACCTGGCTACCGTTTTTTTGGGTCAGCTCTAGTTTTCGAGATATAGCCTAAGGAAACTTTGTAAATAGGCTGTTTTTGGCATGTTTGTGAGTCTATATTTATCAACACTTGTCTTACATCCAAGAAGTGAATGACGATTTTAGGTATGTTGGATATGCTGATTCCAAAAATGCTCTTACTTTTGTTGAGTCATCTTTAGTTTTTGAGATATCGCCAAAATATAATTTTTAAATTTATGACCTCTTTAATTTTGTCTGAATATTTATGCCCTTTTTAATAACTCGAAAACTAAAGCTGTCAAAAAAAAGCTAATACCAGTTTTCGATTCCTGGCATCCAATATAGTTAAGTTCGTGTTTAAAACTGAGGCACTAAATTTTTTTTTTGGAACGCGAACGCGAGCTGATGGAAACAATTGGATACAGATTCGGAATCAGCACACTAAAATCCATATAAATCAGTTGTCAAAGGTCAGGCCAATTGAAAAAGTTAAAATTTTGTCAACCTGTGTTATCTATTTATTTTTTTCAAAAGTTTAAAAAAGTTTAAAATCTTTCTACGAAAAAAAAACAAAAAACTTGTTTTTTCAAACTTTACCAAACATATTTATGTCTCAAAAACAAAGCAAAATTTTATAAAGACGATTACAAACTTTCATATACACACACAAAAAACTATAAACTAAAAGAGAATTCAAAAAACTATGAGAGTTTAAAAAAAAATAAAAAAAACTATTAAATTTTTATTAAAATATTTACTTAAATTGTTTTTAAAATTTTTAAGTAAATTTTTAATTGCGTCAATTAAAAAATTACTTAATTTTTGTTTTTAAATTTGTTTCGTCCATATTTGTTTTCTGTGTATGCAGAGGATTTTGAATTCAGCGTAAGATTTTACTTCGAAAATAAATGCAAAATGTAGTGAATTTCAATATTTTTTTAATTTGTAAGCTAGTGTTATTGAAAATTGAAAATCACAAAACCCAAGATTCGGGATTTCTCTAATCCCAAAAATCCCGGCGCTTCCGAGATTGGTATTTCCCGATTGAAAGCCCTAATTTTTTGTGGGGCTGTGTTAATATTGCCTCAACCCGAACTACACATATATATTTTTTTTATAAAAAATAATGTAATCTTTGAACCCGATTTTTTTATTTTATTTTTTAATTTTTTGTTTTCCAAAACAGAAATATTTAATTTCTTCCAAAATTTTTTTCAACATTTTTTTTGCTGTTAACATTTAGTTTTATTTTTT